>JANAVB010034418.1:1545000-1554832 GCA_029216955.1 Iris pallida
TGAGTAAGTTAAGATGGAGATACAGTCGCATAATTTGGTAGATGACTAACAACACTTGTTTATATACTACTATCGTGGTCATGAGTGACATGGCATTTAGTATAGAATACTTCCAACTTATTAGGGCTATCTTGGTAGCCTACCATTTAAAATTTTTAACTCAAGCTTCCTCTAAAAAGATTCTTAATAAAATTCTCAAAAATAAACTATCATAATTTTGTATTCACTCCAAGCCGTTAAATTTAACCATGACAAAAATCTAATCTATTTCATAAATCTCAAGTAAAATTTATCACGTTACTACTAACCTTTCTAAAATTTAACATTTCACTCCAACTTTAAACTCGACAGTTCAAAATGATGAATCCATAAGTTTCTATATCACTTCATAACTTTAAAGTTCTAAACATTTCTCAAATAATCCTCAAGATAATCCTTAGCATATCACGAGCAAGTCTAAAATTTACAGCTCAATATTTTAACGCGCTCACCAACCATAACATCTACTTCTAAGTCATGCAAACATAATCACAACTGTTTAAACCCAAAATCTAAATATATTTCTAAATCTTTCAATCAAAGGACACAATTTCAAAATTGAAACTTTTCCTCAAGAATTGTTTTCATACCTTCCAAATATTTAACCCAAAATTTAATATCATTACTTCCACAAAAAAAATTTAACATTTTATTGACATATTAATCGTAACTTGTACGACTCAATTTACGTAGTTCATACTGCCAATTTTACAATCTTAAGATCATTTCCAACACAATTTTTTATCCGCTCAAAGATGTATATCCATAATCCAATAATGTATGAATATCAAACAAAAAATTCACATAAATTTTCTTAAATCGATTTTTATGGAGATTCTAACTATTTTCCTCCAGTACCAAATAAAATTCTATCAATTCCGGGTAACTACTACTTAGAAATCTCAAGACTAAAACTTCTTTGGTAATAACCTACTAATCATTAAATTATCCTTTTAGAAAAAAAATGACCTTGTAACTTAGTTAAAGTCTCCTTGTATTCCAATTGCCAATGTAATCCTTCTAGCCATATGGTTGACCAATATGTATATAATAGTGTAGTCATCTCCTAGTTGACACTAAGCACGAAAATAAGAATCAACGGTAGAAAGGAATTAAGCAAGATATAATTCAAGGAAGTCGAACGAGAGTTTAAAATTTGAAGCCAAGGGAAGAGGTCAAGATGTATGGATGAGATTCCTAGATTCTAATCCTATGTTGCAGGCTCATATCGGTACAATTACGTAACCGAAGTGACAAACTCGACCTGCATGGGCCACCACAAAACATGTAACGCCCCAGTCCCAAAATACGTAGGACTAGGAACGTAGACATGCCAGCTGTATACATACGAAGTACACTCCAATATATGGAAATCTCGTATGAATACATAAGCTGTAAAAATACAGTAGAACCATAACTAATCTCATCCACACAAACAAACGAATAAAAGATATCATATAATCAACTGTAATAAATCTTTGTACAACACGTTGGGCAGAGACAAATCCACTATCAACAAGTGAGGAAAAATATACATAAAATTGAAATAATTTGGCGGGAGTAGCAAAGGAAGACCCAAGACCGTCATCTCCGAATGAATAGAGAAGATCGCGACCTTGACTAGAACACCTGCAATATCACAAAAGCACACACACCTGGAGAGATAACCAGGTCCTCAGAGGGACGTAACAAGATACAGGAAGAACATGCCATAATAAACTGAATATAATAAGTCACAAACCGAAATAAATGACAAGACGACAATAAGGTAATCTAACTTTACTATAACGTTTATACAGTTAAGAACAAACCTCCAACGCATGGGCACTCTAGCTCAGTAGCAGTAATCTCAGGTATGGCCTATCAGGATACCAGGGACCTCAAAGCATAACATTCACGGAATGTCAGAGGCCAGTAGTAAATCAGTATCAGGATCCAGGACCGTATCTTCCGCAGAGATAACCGGCAATAGGGAAGTACATACTTGGCCCATACGTTAAGGAACTGTCCTTCCCACCCAATGCCTAACAGAGTCACATCCATGACTCATATACCTCTACTAACTGCTAAGTCTCCTAACATGCCTCTATTAGCAGTTAGCCCTAACACATGCGCATGGGGGATCAGCCCACAAGCAAGAACCTCTACATGCTACTCATCTCACATCCTAGTGGTACAACTGTGTCAAGGTATATGCAATATACTACAAACGGTAGTCTCTTAACTCTAGGTTCATATGCAATCAAAGGTTATTAACAAAGTATATCTAATATCACTGAGCAGATAGTAAATCAAAAACTGTAAGAACTAAAAATAAATAAACAATGATATGTAATAAAATGCAAATTAAATAAACAGTATAATGGCAAGGTATCTTGTCTGAGGTTATGTGCAAAAGAGAATAATCTAGTAGCTCGAACATCCAAATAAACGAAAGCAAGAAAGCTAAATCCCGCAGATGACTCCGGATGCTGCAACAAATATCACGAACGAGTTGGAATAAAAGATATGCCTAGAAAATACATGTCCAAAAGTTAAATTCTGGAACAGGGGCAAAATCGTAATTTCGGGTCAAAACGATATCCGCCGTTGGTGCCGCTTTGCACTAAATGCGTGCCAATATCTACGGTCTCTAAAGTCGTCAAACTACATATCTACAGATTTGTTTTGATGAGACGAACCCAACGGTATATCCAATTTGGATTCCGGTGGGCCGTGCACAAAATTGCCCGTTGAGTGGGATTGTGGGCCCGCCAAAATAGCGTCCCAATTAACGGTCTCAGAATCGGACAAAACTTGGCTCACAGGACCAGAAAAATATTTTGAGTCCAATGGCGTAAGTTTCATCGCGATATGATGAGTGTGCACGAAGTTGTGACATAATTTGCAAAGGGTCGATACGGGGGTATCTCGACGGATACGTACTGATTTCGTCGCACACATACAACAAAATTGGGTTCCGTCAGTTCCCACACGTCGACAACATCCAAACGTGCCTTTCGATGCGTATAGTGCGCGACCACGCCGCCCGGTTTGTCGGGGCACAGCCGTATCGGCTGTTTTTTCACTTTTTGAAAACAAAATTTATATTTTTTCGTGAAACTGTAACAACGTGCAACTTTTTACACATTAGATGAAAAGTGAATCCAGAAGGTGCATTACAATCTCGGTTATGTTGTCATTGACTGACTTCAATTAGTTTCTACAAAATCCTATTGTACGAAAGAAAAGTGGCCGACAAGTTGGTGTTTTAAAATAATTTTAATATTTCATAAAAGTGGTTTTTCTCCAACTTTGTCTCATTTTTTCGAGCAAGTTGGATGGCCATATCAAAATCCACCTGGGGGATCTCGAAGAAGGTCATGTGGGCTTTCTATACGAATTACGGAATAAAAAACAAACAAGAATTGACAGAGAAATTGATCGGGAAAGTGGGATACCTTAAAGTGGGAATGTTGTGTTGTCGTTTGAATGTTGTTGCAGCTGCGGTCGCGGGGTGCTGCTCTGCTCGCGGAGGGGAGAGGTTGGCCGAGGGTGGAGGAGAAAGGAGGCGGAAGGAAGGAGAGAGAAAGAAGGAGGAGATTAGGTTTTCTATAGAGTCATATATATATATATATATATATATATATATATATATATATATATATATATAATATATAGATATATATATTTAATATATATATATTATATATATATATATATATTATGTGTGTGGTGTGTGTGTGTGTGTGGGTGTGTTGTGTGTGTACAATATGAAGGGCAAAGGGGGGGTCGGCACAATTGTGTTGCTGCTGCTTGTAAGGGCTCACAAGCATGCTGCTACTTATTTCACTTAGGCGCATGTGGTCGGTTCCCACTTGGTGGGGCCGACCACATGATATAGTTTTTTTTTCCCTTTTGCTTATCTTATCTTCAATATTATACCTATATATATGTATATATCCATAAATACTCCAAAATCTTTAAAAATTCAAATACCATTTAAAAGTCAACTACCAGTTATTTAATATATTTGAGCATATCTACATATATATATATATATATATTATATATATATATATATATATATATATAATATATATTATATATATATATATATATATATATATATTATATATATATTTTTTTTTTATATAGTTTATATATATATATATATATATATATATATATATATATATTTTATATATATATATATATATATATATATAGATATATATATATATATATAATATATATATATATATAAGTCTCATTCACAATAAACCAACTCAAAATAATAATAATATTTAAATAGAACGAACATATTTATTTATTCTCCTCAAAATAACTTAAGTAATAATAAAATAATAAAATCATCCCAATGGGTGGACTTATACCGCATACCCTTATTCGGGTCCAAATTTTTTTACAAATATTGCACGATATTATTTAATATTAAATTACCAATAATAGTACGAATAATTAAATAATTAGAAATTGCACAATAAATTCTAAAATAATTTAGAAAATATTTGTATATACATAAAATATGCCTACATGGCCACATTTGGTCACACTACGTGCTTACATGGGCTTAAATTTGGTTCGGTCACAGTTCGGGCTGAACTGGACAAACCGGACGTCTAAAAATTAATATATAAAATAATATTTAATTAAAATACTTTAAATAAGTGAATTCACAATTTGGTCTGGTTCCCTAGTTTGGACATCACCATGGCTAGGCTTCCCCGGCATGCTAGTACATTAGTCAAGGCGCACTGCTACATCTTTCGTGGCAAAATTCATGGTCGCCTTGTGCTCCAAACACAACAATGAATAAAGTCATTTTTATAATTAATAAAAACCATAAATTGTATAAATTAAATTTGAAGTCTATAAAATAATAAATTTTTTAAAAAAAAATAGGGGTTTTACACATTTGAGCCCGCACTGGCCATCGCTACTGTGCGCGTAAGCCATAGTCCCCTCTGACATAGGCTCCGTATCTTGTCTTGGGTCTCGTGGACACGAGTCATGGTGTCAGGGTTGTAGCCCTACCCTAGGCGAGTATGTGGACATTCATCGTGCTGTATCGTGTCGTGTCGTGTGCTAGACACGCGTGAACACGTGCACGAGACTACACTGTGTCATTTGTGTTCGTGTGTGTTAAAATTTGATTGGACACGACGTGTCCCACTTAGGGGACATGACACACACTGTAGTGCATGCTCACATATAACACATGGTTTACCAACCAATTATTGGGATTATCTATTGTATTTCGAATTCGAAATTGTTTTTCCTAATTCACTGATACCAGTTCACAAATTTGATTATTTTGAGATTTAATGTTATTTTAAACTGTTTCCTAATGTTTATTTACAAATGTTGATTCATCTATATGTATCTAAGTTTACCTACATGTTAAGTTTCATGTTAGCTAGACGTTTTGGTTTTTAAATTAGATTAGGACTCTAAACTGAAACCTATTTGTGTATCACTGATTTCCTGAGATTAAAGTTGGGTTTACTGTTTTTGTGATGGTTGAATTGTAATATTGATTTCCTTATACATTTGAGTTAAGTTTGCTTGTTAGGATTAATATATGTTAGGTGATTTGGGTTTTCGATTTTCCTTTGGACTGTTGAAACTGAACTGTCATGTGTATTACTGAATTCGAAAACTGAGAGCCAATGCTACACACATGGTATCACACATCTATACTCACACCCTATAGCTACTGTCATGTTGCACTGAAAACTGAAATGTGTGACACTCAGAGAACATATAGCCATGTTATACACAACACATAAGTTCAACATGAGAACTAGAATACTGTAATATGAACCCTGTTTTCCTAATATCCCTACACACATTGCACTGTTTTAAAACTAAGATTATGTACACACACTCTTTACTGTCATCTATACACACACACACATGCACATGTATCTGTCACTCTCTCTATCTCTATATGTATATATATATGTATAAATCTATATTCTTGTGTGATATATATATATATATATATATATATATATTATATATATATAATATATTATATATTTTATATATATATATAAATATATATTTTATATATA
This sequence comes from Iris pallida, assembly GCA_029216955.1. NCBI lineage: Eukaryota > Viridiplantae > Streptophyta > Magnoliopsida > Asparagales > Iridaceae > Iris > Iris pallida. The sequence goes on from JANAVB010034418.1 coordinate 1,551,120, forward strand.
AATATATTTTATATATATATATATTATATATATATATATATATATATCTATATATTTATATATATAAATATATATTATATAGATATATATATATATATATATATATATATATATATATATATATATATATATATGTAAGTAAGTTGCTTATGTTAAATTAGTAGGATATATAATGTGTGGAAATATATGTATTACCAATATAGATTGTATTTAACCTATGTAGGCCCCTATGTGTATATGGCATGTATACACATGTGACTTGTGTGTTGATAGACTTGTATGGCCTTGTGTGATGTGTGAATGCTAGATAGGTATGGCTAGGCTTAGTGAGACTTGTTTGGGTTAGGTTTGACCTAGTTGACCTAGTTTGACTAGTGTAGTTGACTAGAGTTGACCCAAGGTTGACTTTAGCCTAGATTGACCCAAACATCATGTAGAATGATTGTAGCAGTCTATTTTACCATCTTGGATATGTTGTGACTTGTACTGTTCTATAGGAGCCAGACACCACTCCTCAGACAGTATATTCTCTTCAGACATTCAGATATCAGGCGAGCATATTTTCTGATCATTTCATATCTTGCTTAGGATTATATTCCTACTAGATTACTTTACTTGATGCTGACACGTTGGTAACACGGATTAGTACTATATGGATCACTTCATGAGATGTTATCCCTCTCGGGAGCATCGGATACTCATGTCTTGTGTGTTTACTTACATCATGTATCTCATGCTTCTATTATCATGAATCTATCATGAATCTGCTTGTGCTTCCTGTACTCTCATGAATCACAGAGCCTTCACGAATCTATTCATGAATCACTCATTATGAGCCAATAGCATAGTCATGAATCTTAACGTAACTTGACTGTATCCTTGTGTATGATTGGGAAATGGGGGAGTAGAACTAAATATGTGAATATTCCATATTAGTGTAGTCATGAATCAACTCTTTAGTATAGCCATGAATCACCTCCAGTTGTTCACATGTTTATCTTGTACTCTGATTCACTAGTCACTGATAGTTCTCTATATATTGTAGCTATTTACTTACAGTTCTCTCTTTTATACCATGTTGTTCTTTCAGTTTCATGTATCTTACTCTCTAGCAGTTTATATTTTCTAAGCTGTTATAAATTGCATGAGATGTATTGTGCTCGCTCCTGTCCTGACTGGACCTGTTAAAAATATTATAGAGGATGAGGACGAGGCGCTCTGTACCACTTATATGGGACTACCCTAGAGCATTGCTGTGACTTGGATCTCCAGCAGGATCCATTAGCAGTGGATGACACACCATTTAGTTTAGAGTAGTCTTTCAGTTGTATTTATTCTCTGGATTATTGTATTTGGTTTGGATGTTTCTGGATTGTTGTGATATCTTAGACACTTAGACTCTCTATCTATTTGTATCTTTTGTGGATTCGTTTCATATCTATCTATCTTATCGTATTCTGTCTTAGTTGTGATTGAGACTGTATTTCTGTATTGTCACCTCCACTAGGAGTGTATATACTGTATAGGTACCTTATATTGTTAGATGTTGTGACCTAGGACAGTGTTCTACCACCGATACTACGGCGTAGACTGGACGTATTCACTTCTCGTACCCTCACTCTAGGGTGCAGGTCATGACAAATTCTAACATTGACATAGTAGAAAACTCAGTGTCAAGAGAGATACTGGTGTTACCATCATGGATCTTGGTCACATATGCATTTATGGTGCCCTCACCTAGTTGTATACCATGGATTTTGAGTTTAGTGTGAATCGGAACCCGTTTCGGTATCCCGAGAACCTATTTTTAGAGTATTTTGAGATATTTATCTATCAATATTTTGATTTGTGAAAACTAATACTTCCATGTTGTAGAGAATTCAATTCTATGCAATTTTGACTTTTGAAAATCCGAATTTCGATTTAAAATAAAGTTTTTATGGCCGAAACAAGTTTTGGCAAAAATTTGGATTTTGTTGCTGTTTGGAAGATCGAAATTCTGATGGTATACCGAAGTATACCGACGGTATGCTGATTTTTGTACCAGAAACTTTCTGTCTTTAGGTCGAAATACCGCCGGTATGCCGTTTTAGGCTATTTTTGTCTGTTTCAGCCCGTTTATGTCCGTTTTTGATATTCCTTCCAGTGTAATAATTCTTAACATGATTAGAGACTTTGTATACTTAGAGAATGATTGTACAGCCTATATACCCTTGACACTAGCTTATGTTTATATGTTCTTTTATACTCACTATGTATTGCTATGCTCTTTCAGATTTATTGTACCTTACAGTCTATGTCATGTCCCATACCTACTTGATAGTGACCGTCGTGGTGCACTCTTGAACATATCTTTTTCCTAGCTTGCATGTAGTGGCTTGTCATGGCGCACTCTTGATTCTAGTACATGTCTAGCTCCTTGATAGTGGCTCGTTGTAGTGCACTCTTGTCTTGATATTGTCATGTCTTGTTGTGGCTTGTTGTAGTGCACAATCTTGATTTTGTCCAGTCTTACATGTCTCATGTCTAGGATGGATTCTGCGGAATGCCACACCCAGAATCCAATAAAAAATGTTAAGGACTAAACAACTCGCTTGATTACCTAGATCATTAGAGACTTTTCCGGTTATTTGTTGCCCCTTGGTCTTGGTCTTATATATATATACGTGGGATTTGGAGCTATCTGTCATGATGAGCACTCTTCTAGCACACCGTCGAGTGGGGCACTTCTCTAGGACACATGTATCTTACTACAGGTGTCTGCTATATTTTTTTTGGCTTGGATCATTTAGGTAGCAGCATGCAGGTAACTGGAATCAAATTTTTCAAACTTGCATGTTAGTAATTAGGATTGTGGCAACCCTAGTTAGCTAAAGTATCAAGCCGTACTCATTGCTTGGCCGTGATTGATGGATGGAGTTCATTCCTGTTAGTTAGTCTTGCTCCAATCATCTTATTGTAGTACTTAGCTTCTGTCATTCCTTACATGCTATTCTTCCTACTACATGCTCGGCTTCACCACATGCTCATATGTCCAGTTTACTCTATGTATTCACTTGCTATCCTTCTTGTATGTTCCAGTTTCCTTTCGTAAACACTGTGGTACCAATTTACTATTCTCGTTCGTTTACTGCTTTATCTTAGAGATGTTATAAATTGCATGCTGGTTTTAGTTCATAGTTTGGCTTTATGGTATATGCTATTGGGGTTCTGACCCACTGGTTTTGTATTGACCAGATTTAGTTGAGGAGCCCGAGGATCTTCCGGGCCTTCCACTCGATGGTGACCCGGAGCAAGGGGAGAGTGGGTGTTCTTTCTCTTACCCACTTTTTCTGTAATTCTTTGAGGCGTTTAGCCACGGATCACGTGTTTAGCTCGTGTTTGGACTTGACTTGGCCTATGGGCTTAGACATGATGTTATATTTCTAGGCTGCAGTTAGAGCTGATCATGTATTACTTAGTCTTGCTAGTTATTTATTTTGTATTACTAGCTTCATGATCCTCTATAATTATAGTTTGAGATGCTTTACTGTCTTATATGCATGATGATCATATTCTTGTACCTACTTTGGTCTGAGACTGAGATATCTAGGATTATGTGACCTAGGATTGACTGTTGGTTGTAGCCGTGACCCCCGTCTATACAGCTACGTTGTTTCGGAGTACTAAAATATTTTGGTATACATAGTGGCCTGGTCGTCCTACTTGCCAGT
>JANAVB010034418.1:2172345-2282345 GCA_029216955.1 Iris pallida
TCAAAATCTTTTTTTTATACCAGAAATCTAAATAGATTTGTAAATCCTCAATCACAGGATACAATTTAAAATAAAGAAAAAAAAATTCTAAAAAAAATTGTTTTCAATTATGGTAAACCAAAATTTACCATCATTACTTCCACTTAAATTTCAAAATTTACTAAACACAAAAATCGTAAGTTGTACAACTAAATTTTAAATAATTCCTATGGCCATTTTTAAAAGCTAAGATCATTCTCAATTCAAATTTATAACTGTTCGAAGGTGTATAACTATAATATACAATAATCATAAATATCAAAACTCGAAAATCAAATAAATTATATATTTGTTCAAAGATGTATATCTATCACCCAAAACTCATAAATATCATAACTCGAAAAGCAAATCAATTTTTATACTTGTGCAATGATGTATAACTATAACCCAATAAATCATAAATATCAAATCTCAAAAAGCCAATCAATTTCTTAAATCAATGGTATAAAGATTCTAGCTATATATATATATATATATATATATATATATATATATATATATATTTTTTTTTTCCTGCAGTATCAATCCTATGATGTTTACTACTTAGAAATCTCAAGATTAAAACTTTCTGTGGCAATATCCTACTTTACAAATTACTAATCATTAAATCACACTTTTAAAAAAAAACTTTTAACTCAATTAGTCTTAAATGTATTCCAATTGCCAATATAACAATTCTAGCCATATGTTTGACCTATGAGCATATACTAGTGTAGTCATCTTCCTAGTTGATACTAAGCACGAAAATAAGAATCGATGGTACAAAGGAATCAATCAAGATGCAGTTCATGGAGGTCGAACAAGAGTTCGGAATTTGAAGCCAAGGGAAGAGGTCAAGCTGTATGGATGAGATTTCTAGATTCTAATCCTATGTTGCAGGCTCACATTGGTATAATTACGTAACCGAAGTGACAAACTCGACCTGCATGGGCCACCACAAAATTATGTAATGCCCCAGTCCCAAAATACTTAGGACTAGGTACATCGACATGCCAGCTGTATACATACGAAGTATACTCCAATAAATGGAAACCTCGTATGAATACATAAGCTGTAAAATGCAGTAGAACCATAATAGCTAAATCTCATCCACTAGATAAATAAATGATACAAAAGCAACTTTGAATATGTCATGTATACAATTGTTGGGCGGAGACAAAGTCCACTACCAACTATCTCAAATAAAATGTACAAGAAGTGATCGATAAAATAACGAGACGAACCAAGCGCAATCGTCTTCGAAAGAATGGAGAAGATCACGGCCTTGGCTAGAACACCTGTAAAATTACAGAAGCACACACCTGGAGAGATAACCATGTCCTCAGAGGGACGTAACAAGGTACAGAAAGAACATGCCATATGAACTGAATATAAATGTACCAAAAAATAAAGATAAAGTAAAAGTGTCCAAACCATAACACGGCTCAATATCCCATCATCGAAACAGTAGGCTACCCCTACAACCAAACAAGGACAAGGAATAACTTACTATTCTGCGATATGACATTTTTCTATGCCATGATTGGAACATGAAATTCGCTAAGGTCTCCTAACCTTTCTAGTAGGCAATTTAGAAGACACATCGATGTATGGGCAGGTGAAGGTTGACTCCCCCAGGACAAGGTAACAACTCACAACACACACACGTCAATACCAATACTATCAGCCGGCATAACTCGAGGCTAGCGGCCCACGTGACCCATCAGTCCACATAGCTCGAGGCTAGTGACCCTCGCGACTCGACTACCGTAGTACGCAGTTACTACAGCTTTTGGATTTGGGGTAGCCCATACATTTAACTGTCTTCTCCCTCCTAAGGACTCTAATCAAAAGGTAGTTCGCTAAGCCTAGGTCTATATGCATACAAAAGACAAGAAAGAAAAATAACCGAAACAAAATAAAGTCAACAAAATAACAAGTACTGGATCCAACTGAGAATAAATAATAAAATATACAGTAAATAAATACATAAAGGTGCATCTAATTATGAACAGTAAATAAGGCAAGGTATCTTGCCTGAGGGTGGTGCGAGAAGCAGCAAAATCCAACAATCAGAATCGTCAACTCGAAAGTCAAAATCCACAAGAAGCTCCGGATGCTGAAACAAACATCACGAACGAGTTTGAAATAAAAGATATGCCTAGGAAATGCCTGTCCAAAAGTCAAATTCTGGAACAGGAGCAATTTCGTAATTTCGGGTCAAAACGATTTCCACCGTTGGATCCACTTTGCACCGAAATGCGTGCCAATATCTACGGTCTCTAAAGTCATCAAACTACACGTCTACAAATTTATTTTGATGAGACGAACCCAATGGTACGTCCAATTTTGGATTCCGGTGGGCTGTGCACAAAATCACCCGTTGAGTGGGATTGTGGGCCCGCCAAAATAGCGTCCCAGTCAACGGTCTCATAATCGGACCAAACTTGGCTCACAGGACCAGAAAAATATTTTGAGTCCAATGGCGCAAGTTTCGTCGCGATTTGATGAGTATGCACAAATTAATTGGGAAATTTCGAAAAGCCCGATACGGAAAAATTTGACGGATACGGGTCAAATTCGTCGCGCACACGCAACCAATTTGAATTCCGTCAAAGCCCGCACGTCCGCAAAGTCGATACTGACCTTTAGGTACTCTCGGTTTGCGATGGGGTCGCCCGGTTTGTCGGGACGTACCTCGTACGGGATTTTTAAGGTTTATAAAAAAACTGATTATCGAGATTTTTAATTTAATTAAAACTGAAATTTATTGCAGAATAAATAAATCGATTTGAAAGGGATGATAGAGGGTCATGGGGGCTTTCTACACTATTTACGGATCTAAAAACAAATTTAAATTGACAGAGAAATTTATCGGGGAAGTGGGATATCTTAAAGTGGGAATCTGTTGTGTTGTTTGTTGTCGTCGTGACGACCGGGAGGCGGGGATGTTGTCGCTCCAGCGAGACTGGCACGCACGCCGAGAAGAGGGAGGAGGATGGAGGAGAGAGGAGGAAGAAGATGGAGAAGAAATTAGGGTTTAGTTCATATATATATATATATATATATATATATATGTGTGTGTGTGTGTGTGTGTGTGTGTGTGTGTGTGCGTGTGTGTATGTGTGGAGGGAGGTTCGGCCATAATAGCAAAAGGTTCTGCCAATATGCATTACTGCTGTGTTCCTTTATGGAATATGGAGTGCTGCTTCTTTGTTTGTGGCGTGGGTGGTCAGGTGGGACCGACCACCCATGGCCTTATTTTTTTTTCTTTTTTTCTTTTTTTTTCAAATACTTTCTTTTTCTTAAATACTTCAATATATATATATATATATATATATATATATATATATATATATATATATATATATATATATATATATATATTTGTACATATCCATAAATACACCCAAAAATCTATTTAAAAACTAAATACCATTTAAAAATCAACTACCCAATTATTTAATATATTTGAGCATATCTACTTATATATAAATTCAATCCTTAATAAATCAACTCAACATAGTAACAATATTTAAAAAGGAAAAACATGTTTATTAAATCTCCACAAAATAACTTAAATTATAATAAAATAATAATAATTGTCCCAATGGGTGAACTTTACCGCTCACCCATGTATGGGTCCAGAAAATTGTACCATCTTGTAAAATATTATTTTATTAATAAAACATAAATTTTACCAAAGTCAATAAATATTCAACAAGTATCAAAATTATGTAAAAATATTTGTACACACATAAAATGTTCCTACATGGCCATCTTAGTCACCACACATGCTCACATGGGATTAAATTTGTTCGGGCCCTGTTCGGACTGAATTGGCCAAGCCGGGTCATCAAAAATAAATAAAACCACAAATTGTATAAATTCATTTTTTTAGTCTAATAAAATAATAATAATAAAATAATTTAAAAAATAGGGGTTTTACAAATCGCATGCGATGATCTCTCACAATACTCCACCAAGGAGGGATGGTATCCGGTCTACAGGGACAGGAGAATCCTTGAGGAGGTTTATCGGTAACCCTGAGCCTCCAAATATGGCTACTGCATGGCGGATGAGTACTGAAGAAGAAAGGGATACGATTCCTAATACAGAGCTGGATCAGAATGGGAGTGGCCAGAATAAGGAGCATCAACGTGGGAGGACGATTGGAGGTATGGAAAAGAACTATGTGGATTTGCTAACTCCACCAAACAACAGATCCTAGACGAAGATCTGTCATCTAGACGTCGATGGCACTAAAACGAGAATGAACTATATGGAGCCGACGAGGAAGGAGAATAGGTATAAAGCTTCATTCCCAGCGGAGGAAATTAAAGAAGTCACGGAGTACTGGCGCAACACACTCATCTTGTATATGCTGGATAATAGACCATTTTATGGGCACCTTCGGGCTTATGCGGCTATAGTGTGGCATCCAAAAGGGAGTATGGAGTTTTTTTGCAAGAGAGAATGGATTCTACTTCATTAAATTTGGGCTCAAGGAGGATATGGAGCACATCCTTCAAGGGGCTTGGACTTTTGATGGATGCCTCATTATCCTGAAAGTGTGTACGCCGAAATCAACGTATGAATAAAATATTTTCTATGTTATTCCAGTTTGGATTCGCTTCTCCGACTTCCCTATTAAATATTGGAGTATGACACTACTCAAGAGACTTGCAAGTCTTATCGATGTTCCTATCAAAACGGATGAGGCAACGGCATATAGGATGAGGTTGATGTATGCAAGGGTCTTTATGGAGATTAGGGAATAGAGGAAGCTTCCCCGTATCATGGAGTATGAGATTCCATCTGGGGAGGTATATAAGCAGGTGGTAGAGTACGAATGGGTGCCTCCAGGGTGTTCGTTATGCAAGTAGTTTGGACATGAAATGAAGGACTGTAGGATCAGGCCATTTAGGAGTACGGGGGTTGATGATGGTGAGGTATTGCATTCAGTTTTGGAGGAAGATGCTCTTAACTCACGTTCGTTGGTGGTAACAAGCCAGACGGGAAGTCGGATGTAGGGAGAGACGACAGTTTATGGGATCGGAAAGTAAAGAGCAGTACTCAATTCAACGATGGAGACCAGATGGAGCATCAATTCAAAGAAGCTCCCAGTCAATTGGTCGTCTTTTAGACATGTACGGAAGTTGTTGTCACGTCCCAGAACCAGAATACTAGAGAACGGAGGCCGAAACAAAGTCAGCTACATTATCAGAGTATGCCAGTACCCTAAGTTACGATCATGGCTGTCTAGAAGACAAGTAGGAAGACACTAGCATACTACTGACGACTCCTATGGTCGAAAAAATCCTATCTCAATCCAACAACAACAAATATCAAGAGTGTATCAAATATGAAAGTAAAGAGGCATCCCAAAATACTATATCATACATGATCATGAAGCTAGTGAATACAAAATAATACACTAGCAAAAACCAATATAGATGACCACTATATCAGTCTAGGTCTAATATAATACATCATATTGATCAAAGTCTGAAAAAGTCTTAAAATATTAGGGTAACACATGCCCTAGCTAACACCACTCAAAATAAAATGAACAGCAAGTGGTAAGAAAAGGAAACCCACTCATGAGGAGGAACAACTGCGGATCTAAGCAGACGGCAGGTTATCCAGAGAAAGGTAGGAAGAATCCTCGGGCTCCAGCGGTAAATCTGGCCAAACAGAACTAGTGGGGTGAGATCCCAAATAGCAAGTACCATAAGAAAGGCACAACGTGAACGATAAAATCCAACAACAACACAACAACATAATGACAGAAATAAATAAATTCGATCGAGACTAGTGCGGTACCAATGCACATATCTCGATAATATAAATGACTGAATGGAAATACTAAACAATATAGCTATGGAACAGAATAAGCCGATGAGTAATAAGGGACTTAAAAACTACTAGAAATCAGAGCAACAGCCCTTAAACCAAATAAGGATTGGGGTTCCAGATCTTTTCCCAAGCAGAACATAGCCTCTGGCCACTCACCGACACAATGAGCATATAAAGTAACACACAACCAAAAGTGCACAGCCAATCATTACCTACGGCTTTCTATCATTAACTATCTAGGGTTATCACAACCCTAACTACTAGTATGCAAGTTGAGGATCGTCGCAACTACCTAACTGCAGATACCCTAATGTCCAGGGGTACAAGTACTTGTGCATCTATTGTCCAACAAGACTGCTGGCAGATGAAATATTTTTTGACTTATAACATGAACAACCATATCATATACGCATAAAAGAAAATATATAACTGACTGTGCCACAACCTGGCATGACATATGACTCGATCGTGTATCAATACGTGCAAACTTGGTAGGTCATGGAGCCCTTGCCTAGCATGGTTGAGCCATGCCTCATGGGGCCCTTGGAGCTCGAGTTTGGTAGTGTGAATTTTCTCCTACAATGATCTACTTGAATTTACTAGTTAATTATCTCATCATATTAATGTTAAATTCTCAAGTCATAGACATTCAAGAATTTCCTAAGATGACGTGTGCTATGTACGAGTAATTCGCAAGTTATTACTAGAGAACATCCCCGTACTAACATCACATGATACACGAAACAATACTCATACTTGATTGTCCAGTGACAACATGCATTAGATTAAACATTTAACAAGCTATATCCACGGTGTCAAGGAAGAACATGCATTCAATCTTAATCTTGAAGTCAATCAAAAAATCAGTACAGAAATGCGCTACTACGAGCCACTACCTAGAATTTGGACATAGAACAATACATGAACATAAGCATGTGTCATGTACATTTGGTGTACAATCACTTTCTAACTATACAACAGTACTAGAGCTTGCTAAGATATTATTTCAATCGAAAAAAATAGCAAAAAGGACAAAAACAGCTCAAATCAGCCTAAAACAGCCAAAATCGGTATAGCGATGGTATACTACAGTATACCAACGATATTCTAGCCAAAATACAGTAAGTTTCTGGGCAGAAAATTGGTATTCTATCGATATACATCGGTATTCCGTCGGATTTCCATTTTTTTAGACAGCAACGAAATTCTAAAATTTGTCAAAACTTGTTTCGTCCATAAAAACCTCATTTTAAATCGAAATTCAATTTTTTTTAAAAGTCAAAATTACATAGAATTAAATTTCCTACAACATGGAATCATTACTTTTTACTTATTCTAAAAATTGATAGATGAATACCTCAAAATATTCAAAAATCATATCTAGAAACTCAGACCTACGCAATACCACCGATCAAAACCAAAAGTGCGTTAACAATTTAGAGAAGCATATTATAGAACAATAAAACTTTAGTTTCTATGGAAAATCAAAAATAAAGCATGGTCATATCACTTTTGACCAAGATGTACTTGCCTAGGTTAAGCTCCAAGCCTAATCTTCCACTCCACCACCAAGAGGGGTTCCGAAATCACACTCTAGGCCTCAAGACCAAGCTTTTTTAAGCTTAAGGAAGAAGAAGGAGAGTGAAGAGGAAAATGAAGAAAGAAAGAGAAGGAAGAGGAGAGAGAAAATGAGAGGGTATATATAGAAGGGAGAATTAATCGTTACCGTTGGATTGTGATCTATGTCACAATCTAAGTCAATCTTAGCCATTGAAAGAAAACCAGTTGTCCAATGGATAAAAGGATTCATCTATACTATTCACAAAAATATCTAAGCACTATTCATCAAAATATCAAAAACACTATTTATGAAAATATTGAAAACACTATTTATGAAAATATCTAAAATCAAAAACATCTAAAATATGGAAAATCTGTCCGGACAGTATATCTTCGGTATACACGGGTATACTGGTCGTATGCTGGTTAAGAAGAAAATATACAATTTGGAAAAAAAAATTAAAGCGTTCCAAAAGCCAAGAAAATACGAAATATAGTACAAAATACGTATCCATATATAAATTCTGATACTGTGAGATGAGTCTTACAGTTGTCACAAGGGGTATGGCTGCTGCAGCTGTGACACGGGACGGAGACCCAAAAATAAACAATTAGTATAAAATTAGGGGTTTGAGAAGATTTTGGTACGGAAGATTTGGCATACTGTACTGGACACCGGCGTTGAAACTGCGTCGGAAGCGGACACTGAACATAGGATCAAGCTAACTTTGCTGGTCCCCTCTCAATCGCAAATCCTACTGGGACAACTAATGAATGCTCAGGATGTAAGAGTGACCAAGACCCAATCATATGGTCAGACGTACCATATCTGAGATACTAATGATTGGCCCTCCTGTACTAGCTCTAGTATGCCTTGTCTTTCCATAATAATTACATCCGCCTGACCTGACTGCCTGGACTACTGTATTGATGCCACCGTCGGGGCTGATGACACTATCTGACGAGGAGGTCGATGATCTGGAGCTCTGACTGCGGGGGCGGGGGCTGAGGACTGAATGGTGATGCCCCTCAAATCCGAGTGTGACCTCTTCTGACCTCCGATCCTTTCTGATATCCTCTGACTAGTCATCTCTAAGGATCTGGCTGCTCTCAGTACTGTATCGAATGTGTCATAAAAATAGCCCACCATGAGTTGCTGAAGCTCTAAGTGCAAGCCCTGCTCGAACCTCCAAGCTCTATCACCAACAAAATCTACCAAGTGAGAAGCAAACCGACTAAGCCTACTGCACTTTGCTGCATACTGATGCATGATCCTCGTTTGCTGACGAAGGTTGACAAACTGTTGCTGAAGCTAGAACTTGGCTGAGGTGTGGAAGAACTTCTCCTGGAAGCACTCCCGAAATATCTTCCAACTAATAGGCCTAGGAAGAGCCAGTTCCTGTGCTACCCACCAGTCGGGGGCAATATCTGACAACTTCAGCTTCACCACTGCTACCCTATCCTCTGCTGGAGTCCTAGCTATCTCCAAAATGGCCCCAGTGTCTTGAAGCCAATAATCGGCTGATACTGCATCCTCGGTGCCGAAGAACTGAGCTGGATGCTAGCGACTGAAGTCGGATGCTAAGTTGTGACCATGACGACCACTCGTCTCCAAGGCTACTATAACGTCCTGGCAGAGTATGTTGTTGGTATGGTCCTAGCCCTACTACTACTGCTGGTACATCAGAACCACCTATTGTTGGATCTGAAGTTGATTCTGATGTTGCTGCTGTTGTGCCTCCATCATGCTACTTATCATCTCGTGTAGGGCACGCTGGTCTATCTGGACTGGCTGTACTGAAGGGACCGACGGAGCTGGCTGAGCTGATTGAATCAGAAATAGACTGAGTTGTCGATGGATGCTGAGATGGTGCTGGATTCTGACTCTACGGAGGCGGGGTCTAATCATGACCTTCCATCTGAGCTACGTGAGATGGTGGAGCAACTGAACCCTCGAAAGAAGAAGCAGATGGTGTGTCCCTGAAGGATAAGGACACAAGATATCAATAATGGACAGGATCAGAGCAAGGATATGCTATGCATGATTACAGTTCAAGGAAAGCAAGAAATATGATAAGCAAGGGGAGATCAAATGAAGACAAATATAGGATTAAGATTCTAACAAGATGAATCCCCCACAAGTCTAAAGACAGACCTGTATGGGCCACCCAAAAAATTCCTGTCACGCCCAAAACTAGAATACTGGAAAACGGGGGGCAAAACAAAACCAGCTACATATATCAGAGTACGCTAGTACCCCAAGATACGATCATGGCTATCTAGAAGACAAGTGGGAAGACTCTTGCATGCCACTGACAACTCCTATGGTCGAACAAATCCTATCTCATTCCAACAACAACAAGTATCAAGAGTATATCAAATATGAAAGTAAAGAGGTATCCCAAAATACTATATCATATATGATAATGAAGCTATTGAATACAAAATGCTACACTAGCAAATACCAATATACATGATCACTATATCAGTCTAGATCTAATATAATACATCATATTGACCGAAGTCTAAGAAAGTCTCAAAATATTAGGGCTAACACATGCCCTAGCTAATGCCACCCAAAATAAAATGAACGGCAAGTGGTAAAAAAAAGGAAACCCACTCGTGAGGAGGAACAACCGCGGATCTAAACAGGCGGTGGGTCATCCAGAAAAAGGTAGGAAGAATCCTCGAGCTCCAACGGTAAATCAGGTCAAACTAAACCAGTAGGGTCAGACCCCAAATAGCAAGTACCATAATGAAGGCTTGAGGTGAACGACAAAGTCCAACAACAACACAACAACATATTGACATAAATAAATAAATGCGGGTCGAGACTAGTGCGGTACCAATGCACATATCTCGAGAATATAAATAACTGAATGGAAATACTGAACAATATAGCTATGGAACAGAATAAGCCGATGAGCAACAAGGGACTTAGGAACTACTAGAAATTGAAACCACAACCCTTAAACCAAATAAGGACCAGGGTTGCAGATCTTTTCCCAAGCAGAACTTAGCCTCTGGCCACTCACCGACACAATAAGCATATAAAGTAACACACAACCAAAAGTACACGGCCAATCGTTACCTATGACTTTCTATCATTAACTAGCAAGCGTTATCACAATCCTAATTACTAGTATGCAAGTTGAGGATCTTCACAACTACCTAACTACATATACCCGGATGTCCAGGGATATGAGTACTTGTGCATCTATTGCCCAAAATGACTGCTGGCAGATGAAAACGTGTCTTGATTTATAACATGAACAACCATATCATATACTTGTAAAAGAAAATATATAACTGACTGTGTTATAACCTGGTACGACATATGACTCGATCATGTATCAATACGCACAAACTTGGTAGGTCATGGAGCCCTTGCCTAGCAGGGTTGAGCGACACCTCATAGGGCCCTTGGAGCTCGGGGTTGGTAGTACGAACTTCCTCCTACAATGATCTACTTGAATTTACTAGTCAATTATCTTATCATATTCATGTTAAATTCCCAAGTCGTGGACACGCAAGAATTTTCTAAGATGACGTGTGTTATGTACGAGTAATACACAAGTTATCACTTGCGAACATCCCCGTACTAACATAATAATACTCACACTTGATTGTCCACTGCCAACATGCAATAGATTAAACATTTAACAAGCTATATCCATGGTGTCAAGGAAGAACATGCATTCAATCTTAATCTAGAAGTCAATCAGAAAATAAGTACATGATTGCGCTACTACGAGCCACTATCTTGAATCTGGACATAGAACAATACATGAACATAGGCATGTGTCATGTACATATGGTGTACAATCACTTTCTAAATATACAACAATACTCGAGCTTGCTAAGATATCATTTCAATCGAAGAAAATAGCAAAAAGGGGCAAAAGTAGCTCAAATCAGCGTAACACAGCCAAAATATGTATACCGACAGTATACTGCAGTGTATCGACGGTATTTCGGCCAAAAGACAATAAGTTTCTGGGTATTAAATCGGTATTCCGTCGGTATACATCACTATTCCATCGGAATTCTATTTTTCTATATAGCAACGAAAATCCAAAATTTGTCAAAACTTATTTCGGCCATAAAAATCTCATTTTAAATCGAAATTCAGATTTTCAAAAGTCAAAATTGCATAGAATTGAATTTCCTACAATATTGAATCGTTAGTTTTTTTACTTATTCTAAAAATTGATAGATGAATACCTCAAAATACTCAAAAATCATATTTAGAAACTCAGATCTATGCAATACCATCGATCAAAACCAAAAGTGCTATATACTAAAGATGTTAAAAATTTAGAGAAGCATACTAAACTTTAGTTTCTATGGAAAATGAAAAACAAAGCATGGTTATATCATTTTTGAGCAAGATGTACTTGCCTAAGTTAAGCTCCAAACCTAATCTTCCACTCCACCACCAAGAGGGGTTCTGAAACCACACTCTAGGCCTCAAGGCCCAGATTTCCTAAGCTTGAGGAATAGGAAGGAGAGTAAAGACGAAAATGAAGAAGGAAAGAAAAGAGAGAGGAGAGAGAAAGTGAGAGGGTACATATAGAAGGAGAAATTAATCGTTATCATTGGATCGTGATCCATGTCACAATCTAAGTCAATCCTAGCCATTGAAAGAAAACTAATTGTCCAATGGATATAGAACGCATCTATACTATTCATAAAAATATCTAAATACTATTCATCAAAATATCCAAAATACTATTCATGGAAATATCAGAAATACTATTCACAAAAATATCTAAAATCAAAAACATCTAAAATGTGGAAAATATGTCTAGGCGGTAAGGGGAAAATCTATAATTTGAGAACAATTTTAAAGCATTCCTAAAGCCAAGGAAATGTGAAATATAGTACATAATACGTATCCATATATAAATACCGATACTGTGAGAGAGTCTCACAGTTGTCACAGAGGGTATGGCTGCTGCAGCTATGACACGGGACGAAGACCCAAAAATAAACAATTAGTATGAAATTAGGGGTTTGAGAAGATTTGGGTACGAAAGATTTAATTGAAGAGTGAACAAAAATTGCTATAAATTTATCACAAAAATTATAATAGAAATGAAAAATAATAACTACGATTACCGTTGGAGATCGAAAGCGGAGAAACTATGTTGAAAACATCAACATCGTAAGAGAAGAAATCCATTGATAGAGAAAACCACTTTAACGTTTGGGCATCGCACCATATAAACTCAAAATAGATTTATTATTCTTAATTCTTCCATCAACTCTCTCCGACATAGAAGATTCACCACCTGGTAAATGATGTTGAAGATACTCTGTCAATACATCTGGGCCTGGCTTCTGGAGCTCATCCATAGTCAACCACGAGCAATCAGACTCTGGTTGTCCATGCCAACGTACTTAGAAGTGTTGGTATCCTCCATCTGTAGTGGAAAATATCTCATCATCAATAATATCCTCAATCTCAAGTCTCGTATGCCTCCAATATGGTGATAGTGGTAGAGGCAGTGTTACTGGTTCAGACATGGTATCAGGATGCCTACTGTCGATGGTAAACTTGGAGAATCTGCAAAATCAGAATCATAGAAAGAATATGTCATAGGCTCATGAAACAACGTTAAGTCTTCCACATTGAACACGAGACTGATTTCAATATCTTGTGGAATGTCCAACTCATATGCGTTCGAACCGATCCTCCGTAGAACTCGATAAGGACATGTCCGTTTGGCATACAACTTTTTCACAGTTCTACGAGCGAACATTTTCGGTCTTACTCGCACAAGTACTTCATCACCAATAGCAAATTTTTGCAATCTCCTGTGACCATCAGCTGCTAATTTATACAAATTATTGCTCACAGCTAATCTTCTACAAATCTTAATATGTAGATCATGGATATATTGTACAAAGGTTTTGACAGATGTGCTAGACTGGGATCCTAGAGGTCTGGATAGAAGATCTGTAGGTTTTCAAGGTTTGACTCCATTGACAGCCTCAAATAGACTTAATCACGTAGACCTATTGACGGACTATTGTATGTAAACTCCGCAATAGATAATATAAGGTCCCAAGTAGCTAGGTGGTTACCAATTAAACACCTCAACAAATTGCCTAGACTCCAATTGACCACTTCAGTCTGACCATCCGTCTGCGGGTGATAAGCAGTTGAGGACTGAAGCGTCGTGTTGAGTTTTTTCCAAAGTATCTTCCAAAAATAGCTCATGAATCTAACATCCCTATCAGACATGATAGTCTTAGGCAACCCACATAACCTCCAAACATCCCTAAAGAATAGACTCGCCATATGTGACGCATCACTCATTTTATTGTAGAAAATAAAATGTGTCATCTTAGAAAAATGGTCCGCTACAACACAAATGAGTCATGCTTCCGTAAGGTATGTGGCAAACCTAATACAAAGTCCATGCTAATGTCCTGCCATGGGGTGAAAGGAATAGGTAAAGAAGTATACAAGCCCATGTTGTTCTTCCTACCCTTCGCCATCTGACAAGTACGACGGTGTGCAACTACTCTAGCGACATCGCACTTAAGACTCGGCCAATAAAATCTATCCTCAACCAAAAGGATGGTCTTATTTCATCCAAAATGTCCCGTAGCACTGCTAGCATGTATTTCCAAGTTAAGAAGTCTCTGAGAAAGTAGAGGGAATGCATAGCCGGCTGCTCCTAAACAGAAAACCATCGACTATAGTGAAACCATCAATGGAAGTAGAGGGATCTATACACAATTTATTATACATTTCAATAAAGTCCCGATAAGTAGGATACTCATCAATGATACGGTCAAATCTAATGACTTGATTACTCATTGTCACGACCCGCACCCAATGTAGGGGCACGAAAAGTGGTTACGTCCAGCCTACACTGCAGTGTCGGTAGTAGAACGCTGTCCTAGGTCACATACATCTAACAGTTATAAGGTACTTGTACAGTATATATATACTCCGAATGGAGGTGACATAATAAAGTACAACTCAATCACAAGTAAGAAAAAAAAGTACGGTAAGATAGAATAGGTGATAACACAGAATCCACAGATGATAAATACAGATAAGAGAGTGCTAAAAGTCTAAGATAAATAACTCCACAAATCCAGAATACAATCTCCAAATATATACAAGTGTATCCCAAGATAGAATGATAATAGAAACTAGTCTAGCTAACTAGCCTAGTCTACTGGGGTAGTGTCGTCTACAAGTGCTGGGTCCACCTGAGAGTCCAGCTCACATGTGTCGTCTAGGCCTGCTCCGTAATAAGTGGGACACAGCTCCCCAAAATCATCTGTAATATTTCAACAGGTCCAGTCAGGACTGGAGCGAGCACAGTACATCTCACGCAGTTTATATCATGACAGGAATATAATACAGGCAATAGAGTAAGATACATAAAACGCTAAAGAGTATACATGAGTAAAAGAGAAGACTATAATGAAATATCTACTATAAGTAAGGAGCTACAGTGAACTAGTGATTTAGAGTACATGCTAGACATGTGAACGGCTTGATAATAAACATGAGAGGTTGTACATGGCTACACTACTTTGGAAATTGTCCACATGACTATTTATACTCCCCAGTACCCCAATCAATGCACAAGGATCCGTTCAAGTTATGTTATTATACATGATTTCACATAGGGGCCCATAAATGGGTGCACATAAATATAAACATGGGGGCTCCGTGAACATGAGAGTACATGAATTACGAGAGTGCACATGAATGGTGAAAGCATAAAAATACATGATGAAAGTGAAACGCACATGACATGATGTATCTGATACTTTCGAGGGGGATAACATCGTATAAAAAGATCCATATAGTACTAATCCGTGTTTCCATCGTGTCAGCATCAAGTAAAATAATCTAGAGCAAGAAAAAAGTCCTAGCAAGTATGAAATGGTCAGAGAATGTACTCGTCGAATATCCTGAGTGTCTGAATGAAATATTTCCTGAAGAGTGGTGTCTAGCTCCTAATCAGAACAGTAGAAGTCATAACTTATCCAAATTGGTAAAATGAGCTATTATGATACATTCTACATGATATTGGGTCAATTCTAGACTAAAGTCAACCCTGGTCAACTTCAGTCAACTAACTAGTCAATGCTAGGTCAACTAGGTCAACCTAGACCTAATCAAGTCTCACTAGGCCTAACCAGTCTATCCTAGAAAGTATACACCTATACAAGTCACACAAGTCTATATGACCCTACTCATGTGCATATTCCATATACACAAGACTATACTATATAGGCCATGAGCCATATTCACATATTATAGGTCACACACACATTCAATAACCATATTCACATGCATCCCAATTATAGACATTTCATATACTACATTACCACACAAGGTTATATATATACATATAGAAGGATAGGGGGTCATGCTTATGTGTGTGTGTAAATGTTATGGATCAATGTGTGTGTGAGTGATATGGTGTAAGTGAGCTAGTGTGTGTGTAATATTCCCAGGTTTTGTGTATGGACTTGTTATAATATGTGTGTCTCAGATTTCTCAGTTTTTAGTGTAAGTGCATGAGTGTGTATAGATGTGTGTACATATCATCAATGTGTGGGAGTGTGGTTTATAAACATGTGATGTGTATAGGTGAGCATCAAAGTGTTCCCAGATTTTACAGAACAGTGTGAGTGTAGATGTGAATATAAATCTCAGATTTCCAGGTTTCCAGTTTTCAGAGTGTACAAGAGTGTATAGTGGACAAGTCTAGATTTTGTGTGTGTGTGTGTATAGGCTTACATAGTGTTAAGCATACTGTTAAGGGGTTTAGTTAGTTCATGTGTGTATATGGGGGAACATCATATTCTCAATTGTTGCAATATGAAATGTGTGGGTATGTGAACTCATTCTCAGATTTAGAATGACAATCAATGTGTGTGAGTATTCAATCTTGACAGTCCCTGTGTTTTCAGAATATATCAAACAAAACAGTGTATAAGTCATAAGAAATCCAAACCCAATACAATTTCAAAATGGATCACCATTACAATCATAATCCTAGTGCAACCCAAATCTCAGCTGAACATAGGAAAAATATGTGTACACCAATTTTATGTGGCAAATTATCAGAGTTTACAACAGTACATATTATCAAGGTATCAGTTAATAAAATCCCAAGCAAACTGCCAATTAGAAAACTAATGCAATATGAAACTAACCTCTATGCCAAGTGAACCCTAGCATGTAGGCTAAATCCCAAATTTATTTAAGTGTACAAACAATCAATTAAATACTCAAAGGCAGATTAATACTATATTAAATTTTAGAACTAAAAACAGGAACCCAATGTATCAGGGAAATAGGAAAACCCAATTTCGATTGAAATTAACAACTAATATTGCAAAGTAATGGTTGGTAATCTTTGGTACACATTTATACATGTCATAGGAAGTGTTTGTGTCCAACCAAGTGGACACAAACGTGTCCAAACTACCACACATACATAGACACAAAACTGTGTTCAGACAGTGTCGTGCACGCGTGCACATCATTCGTGGACCTGGCACGACACGAATTAGGACACGTGCCCGTGGCTATAGGTTCGCCTAGGATAGGGCTAAGTGTTTAGGGCCCCGATACGTGTCCAATATGTGTCTAGGTGGGACACGAACACTGTGTCAAAGCCACTAGGGGTCGACTGTGCACGACAGTAAAAATTCGTACGGGCCAATTTTCTTACGATCCACTAAATAATATCTAATGAAAATTTATACACTTCATGTCAGTCACCTAGTGATTGTTCACACAAAATTTGGTGTCAAGAGGTGCCCTGTACAGAGAGTTCTTGGGCCCGATAGGCAGGACACCTAGCCGAGTCTCGTGCAGCATGTCCAACACCAAAAGCTGACACAAAAATACTTTCAGTCTTCACAAAAATTAACACATGCACATAGATCTAGGGATCCATGTAATTAGTTTTACAAAACATAAAAATAAATTCCTAAGAGGTATTTTAACAAACACCTATCTATACACTATGATACGTGTCCGATACGGACATGAAATTTACCCAAATTTCAGGGACAACTAGGGGACTCCTAGATCTAGCCCTAAATACAAATAAATCGGGAAAAAGAATAGGTTTGAGTGGTTTACCTATTGAGTGTCAAACTCAAAGAAAGCCCCAAATGGAAGGAATCCAAATAGCAACTCCCAAGCTCCAAATTGCACAAAAACTTAGATAAATCTCCACAAATAATAAATAAACATTAATTAGATCCTAATGCAAAAGACTAGAGTCAAAAAGGAATTGAAATAGATTTATTAGGAATTTTGGAAAGTGGGGATTTACTTTTCCTTCTAAAATCTAGGTTGAGCACAAAAGAGGCAAGAACAAGTGGAAGAGGCATTAAATATGTGGGAAACCCTAGGTTGGCCGGCCATGGGTGGCTTGGTTTGGGTTTGGGCTCAGGTCATGGGCCTACGGCTTAACTACATAAGTCATAAAATTAATTTCTTAAGTCACAAGTCATGCACCAAATTACTAGTCCTCCTATTTAATCCTTGATTTCTAAATGACTAACCTAGATTGACTTAAGTTAGACTAGGGTCTCACATTGCTAACCTAGTCACCATAGTTAGGTTCAATACCTAGGTTAGTCTACAAAGTCTCAACTAGTCAAAGTCAAAATCACAATCACCAATTAAATAAATTTAAAAAAATTCACAAATGACCAAAATACCCTCAATCTAAAATGTAGTATTGACAAATCTACCCTCCTTAAAAAAAATTTGTCCTCAAAATTAAAAGGCGAAACTAACTGATGAGAATGATAGACAATCATACCTCAAGGTCCAAAAAGATAAGGGTGTTGCTCGCGTATCTCATCCTCCCGCTCCCAGGTAGACTCTCCTGGAGAATGATGTCTCCAAGCAACGCAAACCAAGGGTATCACCTGGTTTCTCAGTACCTTCTTCCGGCGATCCAGAATCTCCACTGGCTGCTCTAGATAACTGAGAGTAGGTCCCACTCAATATCCGAGTGATCAATTACATGGCTAGGGTCAGCCACGTACCGTCTCAATTGTGATACGTGGAATACGTTGTGGATACCCAATAGTACAGGTGGCTAGTCTAGCATGTATGCCACGTCACCGACTCTCCCACTGATCACGAAAGGTCCGATAAAGCGTGGGCTAACCTTTCCACCTCCAACAAAATGTATGGTACCACGAGTCGGAGATATCCACAGAAAAACCATGTCTCCAACCTAAACACAAATAAGGTCTCATGTTACTTAATAATCAAACATGACCAAACAACAAAATAAACAAACAACCTACTTCTAATCCTATCTCTAATCTGTACCTCAAACTCCAAAGGCCTCCGGTGGCTATCGGCCCAGTGCCGATGTCTGTCCTGCACCACGCGAAGTCTGTCAATAATGAGCTTCACCTTCTCGACTGTGTCAACAACCATCGAAGGTCCCAATAAAGCTCGCTCACCAACACCATCCCAAGATAAGGGTGTACGACACCTACGCCCGTACAGAGCCTCGAAAGGTGACATCTCAATACTGGCCTGGAAACTGTTGTTGTAAGCAAACTCTACCAAATACAGGTAATCCTTCCAGGAACCTCTAAAATCTAAGATGCACGTCCGCAGCATGTCCTCGAGCGTCTGAATAGTCCTCTCTGACTGTCCGCCCGTCTGGGGGTGGTATGCAGAACTAAACTTGAGCTGAGTGTCCAAACTAGTTTGTAGACTCCTCCAAAAATGGAAAGTAAAGCGACTTTCCCGATCCGAGATAATACTGAACGAAACTCCGTGAATCCTGATAATCTGTCACATGTACATCTCTGCAAGCCTCTCCGTAGACGTACCCACCTTGAATGTCAACAAGTGGGCCTATTTGGTCAACCTATCAACGATGACCCAAATTGTATCTTTCCCTCCTGGTGTACGCGACAACCCAGATATAAAATCCATAGTGATATGCTCCCACTCCTAATCTGGAATGGACAATTACTGCAATAATCTTTCTGGCCTCTGCCTCTCTGCTTTGACCTGCTGATAGACCAGGCACCTGGCTACGAAGCGAGCTACCTTCCGCTTCATCCCATACCACCAGACATGCTCCTTCAGATCTCTGTACATCTTGTTGGCACCAGGATGTATAGAGTACTGAGATCTGTGGGTCTCCTGTATGACCTACTCCCTGAGCTCTCCATTGGGCACACATAACCTGGAACCGTACATCAAGGCACCATCCGCTGCAAGGAAAAACTCACCATCTACCAGCCCTGCTCGAACCTGCTCTCGGATACACCGCAGAGCAACATCCTCGAACTGCGTCAACTTGATCCTCTATACCAAGTCTGACTGAATCTGAAGGCCCCATATCTGCATCTGAACTCCGGGCACAATCACCTCAATCTCCAGGCTCTCTAAATCAGCAAGCAAGTAACGGTCAATAGTCAAACACATGGCTGTCGGATACCTACTCAAGGTATCGGAAACCATGTTAGCCTTCCCTGGGTGATACTGAAGTGAGACGTCGAAGTCCTTTATCAGCTCTAACCATCTGTGCTGCCTCATGTTGAGCTCCTTCTGTGTAAACACATACTTCAAGCTCTTATGATCTGTGAAGATCTCCACCATCTCTCCATACAAGTAGTGCTTCCACAACTTCAGAGCAAAAATCACTGCTGCCAACTCTAGGTCGTGTGTAGGGTAGTTCTTCTCATGAGGACGTAACTTCCAGTATGCATAGGCAATCACCTTCCCATGCTGCTGTAAGACACAACCCAACCCCTTCCCTGAAGCGTCACTATAGATAGTGAACCCTCCTGAACCAGATGGCAATGTCAGAATCGGAGCTGTCGTAAGTCGCTTCTTCAAATAATCAAAAGCTGCCTGACACTCCTCTGACCAAACAAACTCAACATCCTTCTGGGTCAGCCTAGTCAACAGCTCTATAATCTGGGAGAAATCCTACACGAACCTCATATAATATCCTGTCAGCCTTAAGAAGCTTCGGATCTCTGCTACTGAACTCAGTGTCGACCAAGCCTCAACTGTCGTGATCTTCTTCGAGTCCACTGAGATCCCATCTCCAGTCACCACATAACCCAAGAAGTCAACTCTATCCAGAAAGAACTCGCACTTTGAGAGCTTGCCATACAGCCTCTCCCTCCTGAGTGTCTCCAAAACTACTCTCAAGTGCTCCTCGTGCTCCTCATCGATCTTCGAATACACCAGGATATCATCGATGAACACCACCATGAACTTGTCCAAGTACTGGTGTAACACCTTGTTCATCAAGTTCATAAACACCACCGGAGCGTTGGTTAGCCCAAACAGCATAACCAAGAACTCAAACTGTCCATACCGCGTCCTGAAAGCGGTCTTCGGAATATCCTCCTACTTCACCTTAACCTGGTAATAACCTGACCTCAAATCAATCTTAGAGAAAACCCGAGCTCCACTCAACTGATCAAAGAGATCATCGATCCACGGCAGTGGGTATCTGTTCTTGATCGTCAGGTTATTGAGTGCCCTGTAGTCGATACACATCCGTACCGACCCATCCTTCTTGGGTACAAAAATTACCGGAGCACCCCAAGGTAAAAAACTCGATCGGATGAAGCCCTTATCCTATAGCTCATCCACCTGCTTCTTCAGTTCCACCAACTCACGGTTGTTCACGCGATAGACATGCTAAAAAATTGGTTCCGTACCGGGAACCAAGTCTATCAAAAACTTAACATTCCTGTCTGGTGGAAGCCCTGGCAACTCCTCCGGGAAGACGTCCATGAATTCTGCAATCAAGGGATGTGGAGCCGCCTGCTCCTCAACTGAAGATTCGCAGAAAAGCTTGCCGTCCTGCTCCGCCTGCCGTCGGGTGTACTCGAACTCTGGCTCTCCTGGCGACCCAAACAGAACTCTACCTCCTCGACAATCTATGCTGGTGTTATGCCTGCTCAACCAATCCATACCTTATACGATATCGTAGTTCGATAGTGGCATTACTAGTAGACTCACCTCCGACTCTCGGCCTCCCAAAATGATACTCTGCCCTCTGCAAACATCACTCACGAGGATAACACCACCCCCGGCCGTGATCTTGCAGGTCCTAGGCAATGGTTCAGATACTAGGTAGTGTCTAATAGTAAATGGTACCAACACAAAACTGTGGGAAGCCCCAGAATCAAATAAGGCGAAAGTTGGAATTGAGTCGAGAAGAACCAAACATGTAATCAACTCTCCAATGGCCTCTGCATCCTCGGCCGCCATGGTGAAAGCTCGTCCCTGCTGGCCTCCCCTGGCCTGCTGCTGGTAATGTACGAACCACTGCTGCTGAGTCGGCAATGTTCCCTTCTGCGATTCCCCTGGAGCCTTGGCTCCGGCTCCCTGAGCTGCCCTGCCCGCAAAGAGGGAACAGTCCTTCAACTGATGATCTGACGATCCACAGAGGAGGCACTTCCCCAGCCTTCCTGCACTCAGTCCATCCGTGCCCCGGCTTCTTACAGAAGGTGCAACTAGTAACCTGCTGCCTCGGGGCCTGCTGTTGCTGCCTCGGCTGCTGATGCTGCACTGGCTGATGCCTCGGCTGCTGAAACTGCTGCGACAGAAACCTCTGCTGCTGCTGATGCTGATGCTGATGCTGCGGCTGAAAGTGCAGCCTCTTGGCTGGTCCTCCGCTACTACTAGCTCTCTGGGTGTCTCACCCCCTCTTGAGCCTTAGCTCAAGGTCATCCTCTACATCTAAGGCATCCACCAAGATCTCCTCAAAGGTAGCGCTACGAGCACTCTTGGTATAGGACTTAACCTCCTTTACCAATCCCTTTCTAAACCTTCGGGCCTTCGTTGCCTCGGAAAACCCCTCGACAAATCTGTCCATACGGTAGAACTCCCCTGCATACTCCTCCACGAACTGGCTGCCCTAGACTAAGGCCCCGAACTGAGTCTCGAGGGCTCCTAGCACTGCATTCGGAAAAAACTTCTCCTTGAACAACTTCTTGAATGTTGCCCAAGTCTGCTTTGTAGTACCAACCCTCGGGTCGATCTGGTACCAAGTGCGGGCTAGATCCTGCATCATGCTGGCCGCCGCCTCGATCTGAAGCCTCACTGGATTCTTAGCCAATCTGAAAATCTCCTCCATATGCTCTATCCACTCATCGATGTACAGAATGACCTCTGTATCCCAGAAATCCCTCGGGTGCATCTTTTGGAAGTCTTGGATGCCCTTCTCCCTCGACGGATGTGGCTGCTGAACTGCCGCTGGCTGAGCTGCTGCCCTCTCCACTGTAGTCAGGGCTAGATCAATACCCCGACTAAACTCCGCAGTCTGTCACTGCTGTTGGGCCTGCTGGGCCTCCATGAACTACTGAAAGAATAAGAACAGCTGAACTGCGTCAACTGTCCCCGATGGTGGCTGCTGCTGCTGGAGCACCTTCGAAATCACCAGACCCTGCCTGTGTACGACCCGCACCCGAGGTAGGGGTACGAGTATGTGGTTACGTCCAGCCTACGCCGCTGAATCGGCAGTAGAATGCTATATAGGTCATCTATAAATACTATAACTAGACAAAATATAAAGATACCTGTCATCTCTATACGGAGGTATAATATAGCAAAACTCAATCACAAGACAAACTAGGATAGATAGCACGAAATGCAAATATGATAGAAGTAAAAATAGAAAATAAGTTCAAGATCCAACACAAGCCTAGAGATATACACAATATCACAGAGTCACAAAATATAATATAGAATACTACAGGTTGAAGTACTAGCTGGATCACAGTCCAGGCAAACCTAACTAAGCTATACTACTCTGGGTGTGCAAAGTATAGTGGCTCTACTATCAGGCCACAGTCCTAGACTACTCCATCTATTTCGACCCCATAATAGGTCGAGCAGTCTGCCTCAGAATCATCTATAATATATCAACAGTATCTTGTCAGGAAAATGAGCAAGTACAAACACTAACAACAGTTCTATATCAATTGACATATTCTATAAGAGACAGTATAATAAAATACAAGACAAAGATATAAGATGACTTGGGAACCATTCGGAAGCCGAGTTACAACCCTTAAACCAAACAAAGACCAGGGTTGTAACTTCTTCCGAACAGAACTTAGCCTCCAATCAAGGTATAGCATAAGAGCATGTAGAACATGTGAGTAATGAATATCATAGCATGGTGAGAAAGTACTGATAGAACTGAGCAGGATATAAGATATGATAAAATAAATATAAAATATGCCTTGAATTATTAGAGTGTTATGTGATTGGCTTCGGAATGTTACAAGACAGGCTATCCACTTGGCCCGACAATCACAAGAAAATATCTGAAAAGGGTCATGTCGGCCAACCTGGATAACGAGCACATGAATAAGATCTCGCTATACCCTACGTGAGGTGAGGGCGACGCAAGCACAAGAATATAGTGACAGGAAGGCTTTGATCACATATCCCCTAATAATTTCCTATCCTCCAATAGTATAATAGATCTGGACATGACACGTCATGACACGGGATTCCATAAGAGGGTAGCAAGTCCCCTTAGGAATCGGTGTCTATACAAGTACAGGAAACAAGACAGGAAATGTACCAATATACCAAGAAAATTTAGGAACAACATCTCATGTCATGAGCCAATATATACTAGTCCGTGAACTATCGTGACTAAAAATCGAGTAAGGCACTACAACTGAATCGGATATAGCAGATATCAAGACAATAAAAACTATCAGTGAATGTACTCGCTTGTGGTCCTGAGCTGATAATGTGAACAGACGCTCAGAGTGATCACAAACCTAAAGATGAGATATTATAAGTCAAAACATGGTTTCATAATAAAAGGGAAACTAAATTAAGTCATGATATGCAAGTCTAAGTCAAACTAGGTCAAACTGGGTTATACTAGGTCATACTAGGTTATACTAGATCATACTAGGTCATACTAGGTCACTGGAAGTCAATCCAAGTCAAACTGGGTCAAAGGTTTACTTACAGTTGACTTTTGGTCAACTGATCAACTCTGGTCAACTCTAGGTCAACCCTACGTCAAAATAGGCTAATGTTGACCAAATGTTGACTTTCAGTCAACTAGTCAACTGCTAGTCCAATCTAGGTCTAATATTGACTTACAGTTGACTTTTAGTCAAAACAGTCAACCTTAGTCAAACAGGGTAAAATCTAAGTAAAGTATCTTATTCCTAACCTTTACCTACCAAGATAACTCACTTCTAACCATTACCTACCAAGATAACCCACTTCTAACCATTACCTACCAAGATAACCCACTTCTAACCATTACCTATCCAGATAACCCACTTCTAACCATTACCTACCAAGATAACCGACTTTTAACCATTACCTACCAAGATAACCCATTTATAACCATTACCTATCAAGATAACCCAATACCTTAGGTACTAGGTAATACCCTTACCTTAGTAATATATATTACCTTAGGTTAGTAGATAACTCACTAACCTAGGCTAATAGATCCTACTAATACTTCATACTAGTATCTAGTATCTATGTTATTGACCGTAATGTATACAATTTCCTACTCAATGCATCAGGTGGTTTATTCTCAGCACCTTTACAGTGCTTAAGGGCAAATGTGTACTCTTAAATGAATTCCACCTACTTAGCATATCGAGGCCCAAGCTTCTTTTGAGAGCTCAAATAGTGTAGGGCCTGATGGTCTAAAAATAAAATAAAGTCTTTTGGGAGGAGGTAGTGACGCCAATATCGTACACTTTGTACGACAGCATAAAACTCTCGGTCATAATTTGAGTAGCATTGTTTAGCCTCATTTAACATTTTGCTAAAATAAGCGATCGGATGGCCCTCTTAGCTCAACAAGCCACCTATTCCTATGCCCGAAGCATCACAAGCTACTTCAAAGACTTTCGAAAAATCAGGGAGACGAAGGATCGGGGCAGAGGTCAACTTCTCTTTGATTTCTATGAACGTTTTCTCAGTAGCTTTAGTCCATACAAACCCTCCTTTCTTAAGACAATTGGTAATGGGATCCATAATGGTACTAAATCCCTTGACAAATCTCCTATAAAATATTGCCATTCCATGAAAGCTCCAGGCCTCAAATATAGTCGTAGGGGCAGTCCAATCCCTAATGGCCGTAATCTTGTCAGGGTCCATTAAGAGGCCCTAACTTGGACATGACGAACCCTAAGAATTGGACAGAGGAGGTCATAAAGGAATATTTCCTTAAATTGACAAATAATTTCTCCTTTCGGAGCACATCCAAAACTTGTGTCAAATGAAAGAGATGTTCCTCTTAGGTTTTACTAAACATATGTCGTTAAAGTAGACGACCATGAAGATTCCTAAGAAGGGGAACAAAATTTGGGTCATAACCCTCAAAAACGTACTAGAGGCATTGGACAATCCAAATGGCATGACCATCCACTCATATAACCCATCCTTAATCTTAAATGCGGTTTTCCACCCATCACCTTCGCGAAGGCAAATTTGGTGATAACCACTACGTAGATCTATCTTGGAATAGATACTAGCTTCTGCCATCATGTCAAAAAGGTCAACAAGCCAAGGAATGGGGAACCTATACTTGATGATTATCTTATAGATGGCACGACTATCTACGCACATCCTCCAACTGCTATCTTTTTTGGGAGTGAGTAGTGCAAGACGGCACAAGGACTCAAGCTTTCACGAATAAAGCCCTTCTGTAACAACTTGTCCACTTAGCGTCTAAGCTCTGTGTGTTCTGTGGGATCCATCCTATAATAAGGTAAGTTGGGTAAAGTGGATCCCGGCACTAAGTCTATGGCATGCTAGATATCTTTCAAAGGAGAAAGTTCGTCAGGTAGGTCATATCCCTATAATCAACTAAGATCTGACGAATCTCAGGGGAGTAGTCTACAATATCACTAGTAGGTGCAAGACTAGTGGTCACAATAGCATATACAAGTCCCTCCTCCTTGCTTTCCTGGATAAACTCTCTTTTGTTCACCAGGTGGATCTCTCTCTTGCTCGCTTTAGACGTTTCTGGTTCCGGTTGGGGCCCAATTAGGAACTCCTTGGGTTTAGATAGATACAACTCAACCTTTTTTTTTTGAGTGAACATATATGTGTTGCTCTTCCCAAAATTAGTAATGTCTAGGTCATAAAGCCACGACCTTCCCAATAAAATGTGTGCAACTTCTATAAGAAGAACGTCACACCATATATTATCTTCATAAGACGAAGTAAAGTTTATAGGAACCAAGCATCTTGTAAAACCCCTAAATTTCTACTATTTTTTATTATTAAATTAGGTACCAATTTGAAATTTTGTATTGTACGTCGCGTAGTCGTATTTTACGTCGCGCACAAAATTTTATTTTGCTCGACGAGTGCGAATATGTGCGAGCGTACATATTTTAGAAAAATATTTTATTTATTATTTTATAGTTTCAAAATAATATATGCAATAATTATTTTACTATCATTACCAAGTTGTTATTTTATTTACTAAAAGCCTTCATTTATGCAATTATTAAGAATAATTAATATTTTTATCGTATACTAGGAAAAGTAAAATTTTAAAATTATTTGTGCATACATATATTTATAATTATTTATTAGTTTATTTATAATGTAATTTTCGAAATTAATATGATTAGTATTTTAGAAAATATATTTTGAAATTTATTGTGACATTTAAATCTTGATTTGAATTTATAGATTTATTTAAATAGTTAAATATTTGCAATTTGATTTATCCCATTGATTTAAACCAAGAATTTAATTAGATTTAAATTTGATTTGTATTTGGAATTGGATTTTGATTTGGATTGGATTAATTTTAAATTAAATAGCAAATTACCTATTGGGTTTAAATTCTAATCATAATTATTATCCAATTGGGAATTTCCACATCCTATAAATAGGCAGGTACTCCTCCAACTTTTCATCATTCTCCACAAATTCTACCATCTACAAACGTATCGTGGATCGTGTCCGTGTTCCACCATCCATATTCTTATTCCATTATTTTACATGTACATTATTTATCTCCTTTCCCGTGTCGGACACACCCCGACTTCAATAAATTCCTAACCTATCCAAACCCGTCAACACTTCCTCCTTCCTTCTTCTCCTCCTGGCCAATCTGGCACCTCGCAACCACAACCTACCAACACCACACACCCGACAACCTAGCACCATCTTCATCACCACGACAGACCATACCAGGACCACCACCGGCACCGTCATTAGCATCACCCACGCCACCCGATGGACACACCACCACCAGTGGAACCCAAACCATTCCACCACCACACACGATAGCCTACCCCAGCCACCCCTGGCTCCACCAGCACCACCGCGACCACACCATCACGCCAACTCCGACCACCCGCCACTCGCACAGACCCATCTCGTCCATACCCAGCACAGCCCGACACCCAATTCACCGCCACCGCCAAAAATCCCAGAATACCACAAAACTAGAAACAAGAAACAGTAGAAAAATGATAGATTGCCACCACCGCTCTTACCTCGACCCAGGCGAGCGCCGCCTCACCGGCGAACCGCCGCATCCGTCGCTTCTTCCCGTCCTCCGGCACCGCCCATGACCAGCGGCCGTGCGCCCTCTTCGCCTTCGCCTAAGCCGCCGGCCGGATCCCCATCCCTAGCCGCCTGTGTCCGCCCCACGTCGATCGAGCCACCGCCGACCCTTCGCCTTGTCCGCCTTCCCGAAACCCCCTCGACGAAACCCTACTCCAGCCCAAACGTCGCCCCTGTCCTCGATCCCGTCGCGCCGAGCTTACCCCCGCTCGCCGGCGCAGCCGCGTCGACGGAGCCCCCTTCTCTCCGTCGTGCCGTATCCCGACCTCTCCCGACCGCCCGTACTTCAAGCCACGCCAGAAAGCCCTCTGCACTCCTCCAGACGTTTGTCGCTCCACCTTGGTCGCCTTCCTCCGCCGCCACTAACGTCAGCCGTGCCGAGCGCCACCCGCGTAAGCGTGGCCGCTCTTTCTCTCCCTGGGTCGCCATCTCTCGTTCCCCTCTTCCCCCGCCGCTTGCGCGCAAGATCCCGCCGCTGCTCTTCTCTCCGGACCGCCTTACCTACCATTTCCGCCGCCGGGCCGACCCCTCTCCGGCAGCCCAGCAAGAATTCTCCAAACCCTCTCTCTAATCTCTCTCTTTCCTAATTTTTTAAGAGCAGCAGCTCTAAGTATTGTTTTTATTTTATCTGTTAATTTATTATTATTATTATTATTATTATTATTATTATTATTATTAATATTATTATTGTTATTATTGTTATTATTTTATTATTATTGTTATTATTATTATTAATATTATTATTATTTTTTTATTGTTATTCGTATTTCATTATTAGTATTATTATTATTTTTCTGTTGTTATTATTATTACTATTAATCATTGTTATCTTTACTATTATAAGTACTATTGTAAATAGTACATATATAAAAATATATTTATATTTATATTTTTGGGATATTAAGTTATTTATATCTTAACATACTTGATATAAATTGCTAAGGAGCCTTGTTATTATTATCGTGTTTTTCTTTTATGGTTATTATCATTTTGTACCTCCTAGTAGTGGATTAAAAATATATTTGTAAGGATATTATAAATACTTTCTAAAAAGGTTATATCATGATTTGTCTAAATCAATTTCAAACTTAGAATATATTATGATAGTTTTCTACCTATAATTTCACTTTGACAAATTTAGTTTTAGCCCTAAAAATCATATATTTACAACATTAGGATTCTTGCCTAAAAATGTTTTTCTTGAATTTAAGTATTTTTGTTATAATTATTTTGACTCATAAAAACTATTTATTAAGTATTATAAATAATTTCCTAAAATCATATATATTATTTTATTTCAAATTCCTTCGATTATCTTTCTCTTTCGCGATTAGTCCTACGTATTTTGGGACTGGGGCGTTACATGTTTTTATGGTGGCCCATGCAGGTCGAGATAAATTATTTGGTTACTTTACCGTACCAAGCAAGCCTGCAAATAGGATTAGAAGTCTAGGATCTCATCCACATACTTGACCTTTTCCTTGATCCCATATTCGACTGACTCATCCATTGCATCTTACTTGATTCCTTCCATCATTATCCTTATCTTTCCTTCGTGCTTGCTAGGGTTGACCCTACTTGTAGATGTCCCAAACACCCTTAGCTTAATTCTTTAAGTTAGTGTAACACCCAGTTTTCCAAATGAGGGCAATTTTGAAATTTTATAATTATAATCATTTAATAATGATATTTAAATCATATTGTGATTTTTGGTGATTTTTAATCAATTCAAAACTATTTAAAATATTAATTAGTGTTTTTTATGGTAAACTAGTTAAACCCTAGTTTTGCTAAACCTAGAGACTAACCATGACCAAGGGAGCCTAGTCATGTGATTAGGAATTCAATTTACCAATTTTTAGCCTAAGGGTATTTTGGTTATTTTGACAATTTTGTGAATGTGTAATTTATACTAATTAAATATTGTGCTAGCCTTTTTGTGAAACCTTAACCTAGAAGTTAACCTAACCTAGATTAGTCATGAGGTTAAAATTAGGGTTAGAACATTCCTACTAAGTGCCAAGGTTAGTAATATCTAGATATTATTAGGATGAGATATTTCTTTTTGAGATATTTGTGAAAAGAAGCCTCAACCAATAGGAAGGCTAGGAATTTGGTGGAGTGATCCTAACCACTCATCTAAAACCCTAACCCTACTCATTTCAACAGCCACACAAGACCCCCCCCCTCCTATAAAGTCACATTAACAAAGCCTTGGCCTCTTTTACAAACCCTAGAAAAGCCCTACTTTGTTCTTCCCTAAAACTCTCCCCATTAATCCAAATTGAGCCCAAATTGAGTCAAATCAATTGCACCATCATCCCCAACAGTAGAGGATACTTGTGGGTGCTTGCTAGCAAGGATCGAGGACGATTGAACCGGAGAAAATCGAAGAAGACATCGAATCGAGGCTCTTTACATTGAGATTCTAGCTCTCAATAGGTAAACCTATCTACACCCATTGAAATCATGATTTTTCTTCATAGATGCATTCATCTAGGGTTCCCCTAGGTGTAGCCAAGTTTGGTAGGAATCCGTGTCCATTTTGTGTCCGTATCGGACACGTATCGGTGTAATTGAATGGGTGTTTGATGAAATGCTTGAATAAAATAAATACTATTAATTTTCAAAACTAATTATATGATTTTGTAGCCCTTGATATGTTGATCACAAAACCATAGGACTGAGCACGAAACTGTGTCGTATTCGTGTCCAAATTGGACACGAACACGCTGTACGATACTGTCGTGCAGTGTCCTGCTACCCGACCTTTATTTCTCCCTACACAGGACACATGGACACTTCAAACTTGACATGAGGGTAGGGACAATGTCTGTCAAGCCTCCCCCGAAGTTTTGTGTCGAATAGTATCGTGTCGAGGGAGCACGGACACGTGCACTGGATTTACACTGCACAGTGCGCGCAGAAGATCGCATTCTGATACGCCCTTCCTATTGCGTGTAGACACAACATCGACACATTGTGTTGTGTCGACCTGGTAGCCCAATAGTTGGGCTATCCGTGTCCAAGTTCACGTAGTGTCAGATGCTTCATGTCGTGTCCAATCTATCGGGGACTGGCCGTACGAGGAAGTGTTCTACACTGTTCCTGACACTTCTATTTCTGCTCTGGACACGTTCGTATCCACCTTGTTGGACACGAACACCCTCCCCATGACACATATCATGTGTACACCTGCCTGCACTTTTTATTTACTAATTTATTTGGGGTTTTCAATTCGAAAATGATGTTTTTAAAAGTGTTTACTGATACCATGTGTTCTTCTTGAGTTTTCTGAATTAAATTATGTTTAACCCGATCTAATTTGATGTTTATTGTCATACATTGATTCACACACATGTATTGGTTATTTCTAGGTTGGTTTTACATGATGGGTTAGGTTTTACACTAGAGGAATGGATTTTCGAGTGTGGGTTTGGGTTGTGCTATGAGTAGACTGATTTCTGATGTACAATTTCTGATTTACACTGAGATTCAAATCTCTGGAAACCTGAGAATTCCTAATGATTGATGTTAACTATGTGGGTTTCGATTCACTGATTAGAGTCACTGGGATTTCAAGTAAATGGGAAATTCCTGAGTTTTCCAATGAATAAATTCCTGCGATTACCTATTTCTAAAAATCTGAGAACTTAATTAAGACATTATACCCACACACATTCATCTATTCAATTATGAAAACTGAAATGGGAAATGATTCCTGAGCTATAGGTTAATGTAAATTCTGAATGTTGCAACTGAGATTATGCTTTAAACTTGTGTATTGGATTGGTTTAGAGTTAGGATATTGAGTTTTCTGAGAATGTATGAGAATTTCTGAGAAATATTTTGATGTATGTTAGTTATTAGGATTTGTTTAAGGTTGCTTATATACATTGGTTTTCATTGGTTCAGTTGTGGGCAAACTGAACCAGGTATTTGGTTTTACCAAAATAAAAAAACCTGTGAATGATTCCTGGAAATTGTCTTGGTCACTGTGGTTGCATTTGTATCAGCCCTATGCCTTCTAAACCAAATTGCCATGTACCTATACTACACACACATGCCACTTGACACACCCTAGCTAAATGAACACACACACGCAACTGTCAATAGCCATGTTAATTTCAGTTCACTGTTCCATTTTCCTGAAATATTGTTTCAGCCACACAACCCCTGTCTCCTATTTGTTCACTGCTATATGTAAATTAAATTTAATGTTTAGGCTTCATAGTTCATATGTTAGGTTGGCTTGAGTTGTGTGTTGCAATGTGTTCATATTTTTCCAAATTTCTGAAACCTGTCACACTGAAACTGTTGAGAACTTGAAAGCATGTTTACACACACTTTGCACCATCTCTGAGACACTTGGACACTCATTTATACACTCCTTGACACCCTAACTATTGACACCACTGTCATGAACACACACCCTTCATGATTTGTCAAACACACATATGTTAGTTTATAGAATTCACACACAATCACCTTTCCTGTTTTGTATGTGTATAAGCATTCCCTATGTATCTCTATATATAAGTATATAGATATGCCTCTATGTACTAATATATATATACATGTAAATGCCTTTGTACCTAAACATGAATACTTGTATGCAATATATGATGTGAGTATCCTATCTATGCAAGCATGGGTATATAGAGCTAAATGAATGCATGAATATATGTATAGATAATATGTATAATGTGTGATGCCTTGTGGCTTGTGATGTTGCTTGGTTGTATCTAGTCTAGGCTTGGTTAGGCCTAGTGAGACTTGACTGGACTAGGATTGACCATGTTTGACTTAGAGTTGACTTTGACCTAGATTGACCAAGAAATCATGTAGATTGCATAGTAGATTTATTTACCTTATTTTAAATATGTCATAACCCATACTGCTCTATTTAGGACATTCTGACTCCGGTACAGACATCTGATATTTCATTACTCTTTTCAGAGTATCAGGCGAGTACATTCTCTGATAGTTCTTTCATTTACTTGTCAATTACTGTATTTCAGTTCTAGTTAGTTTTATGTGATTGTTACAAAACGTGTCGATATTTTTGGATTCATGTATGCGACACACATACCATCTGTTTGGCCTCTATTTCTGGAACCACTACTAGCATCACCTTCTGGAACCACTACTGGCATCACCTACTGGAATCACTACTGGAACCACCTACTGGAATCACTCTGGAATCTTTTGCTGGTATCATTATGTTTGGCTGGACTCATCTCTATTTCTCGTGTTGTTTCTGGATTCACTTGTACTTGTAGGCGGGGAAATATTAGAGTAGACATGTGAACATTCCCAAATACTGGAACTACTCCCTTGGAACTATTCTGGAACAATAGCCATCCCATACTTGGCCAAGTGTACGGTGTGCCGTATTGCCTACAGCCGTTTACATGTCGATCTCGATATTTTAAAACACACTGCTAGAGTATAGACTGGACTCACCCTGGAATCGTTGATCACTATAACTGGAATCGTCCCTTACTAGATTCATCTTGTATTGGATTCATCCCGTACTGGATTTACATAGATTTTACACTGGTTTACATTTTCTGTCTGAACTTTATATCATATTACCCTGGTTCAGCTAGTTCTATTTTTACAGTCTTCATTGCTATGATTCTTCTCTTGTTTAGTTATTTACCTTCCTTGCACTTTGTTTGTCTTTCTTACCATCACCTGAATATAAACTGCCATTTTCATCAATACAACTGTCTATAACTGCTTTATAGTTCTCTGTCATTTAATTGGAATTTCTTGATGATTTGTACTCGTTCCTGTCCTGACTGGACCTGTTGAAAATATTACAGATGACTGCCCTGAGGACGTTTGCCCTACTTGTCTTGGAGCAGGAGATGGCTTAGCTACCTACGGCTCCGACACTCAGGAGTGATCGGGAGACTAGCTAGTAGACTTGGTTTAGTTTTCATGTTTTAGAATTTGAATTATAATAACTTGAGATACGAGTTTGTTTTGAGTTTGTTTGAGATATTATTATTTAGCAGTTTATAAATGTTGTTGTTTAGTCTTTAGTTATAAACTTCTGTGATATCTTATCGTTCTTAGACTGTGATTGACAATCATTATATCTATACTTGTCCTCCGTTCAGAGTTGAGATTTGACAAGTACATTATATAATTGCGTGAGTTGTTGATTAGATAGTAACCTAGGATAGCGTTCTACCGCCGACACTGCGGCGTAGGCTGGACGTACCCACTTCTCGTGCCCCTACACAGGTTGCGGGTCGTGACACATTTTTAGTGGTGGCCCATGCAGGTCGAGTTTATGTAGTGGTATTCGAACTAGAGTATCACTATAGCCTGTGATAGGTTTAAGAGATAGGCTTTAACGGAAAGGTACTCGGTCACAGTTAGAAAAAATTCTACTTCAATTCATGCCATCTACATATCTTACTGACTTGTCTTCTTTGCAACAAACTGTCCTCCTTTGATTTATCGATTCTTGCTCAGTATTGACTTTCTTTTCGATCTGTCTTTAGGATGGTGGAGACATGATCACATCGCTCTGGTATAGTATCCGCTGGAGAGGGGTCTGCCAGCTCTCGTCCATTGCAGCAGCCGGTTGAGACTCTAGCACCTTTTGTTCCTGATCAGACAGGAGCTGCTGTAGCCATTGGGGATATGCTTCTACTTGTTCAGAGGACGACCCCAGTCATTCCTAAGACATTTCAGCAGCAGCATCAGCAGCCACCTGCAGGGACAGTTGACGCCGTTCAGCTGTTGGCTTTCTTCAGACAGTACATGGAGGGTCAGCAGACCCAGCAGCAGAGGAACACGGCAGAGCTCAGCAGAGGCATTGAGCTAGCAGTGACGACAGTGGAGAGAGTCGTAGCTCAGCCAGCGGCAGCCCCGCAGCCGTACCAGCCACGGAAGAAGGGCATCCAGGACTTCCAGAAGATGCACCCGAGAGACTTTCGAGGGACAAAGGGGATCTTGTATGCCGATGAGTGGATCGAGCATATGGAGAAGATCTTCAGGCTGACTGAGATCCCGATGAGGCTCCAGATAGAGGCAGCGGCCAGTATGATGCAGGATCTGGCCCGTACATGGTACCAGACTGACCCGAGGGTTGGCACAGCAGGACGGACTTGGGCAGCATTCAAGAAGCTGTTCAAGGAGAAGTTCTTTCCAGACGCAGCACTGGAAGCCCTCGAGACCCAGTTCGAGGCCCTTGTTCAGGGGACCCAGTCCGTGGAGGAGTACGCAGGAGAGTTCTGCCGCCTGAGCAGATTTATGGAGGACTTGTCGGAGACAACGAAGGCCCGGAGGTTCCGGAAGGGCTTGGTAAAGGAGGTCAAGTCCTACACCAAGAACGCCCGCAGTACTATATATGAGGAGATCCTGGTGGACGCACTAGCTGCAGAGGATGATATTGAGCTTAGGCTCAAGAGGGGGCAAGACTCCCAGGTAGGCAGCAGTAGTGGAGGATCGGCCAAGAGGTCTCACGTACAGCTTCAGCAGACACAGCATCAGCCTAGAGGACAGGACCGTAGGGTGCTGACTTGTGCCTACTGCAAGAAGGCAGGGCATATTTGGGAGTCTTATAGGAGGAGACTGAAGGTTTGTCTATTCTGTGGGTCTGGTGCTCACAAGATGATATATTGTCCCGTTGTACCTCCTCTTGGGGGGAGCTAGGCCACCTGTAGCTCAGCACCAGAGGGGTGGAGCTTTTGCTATGGCAGTCGAGGAGACTGGCGTTGCAGGTGACGGGTTAGCAGGTTTGACTTCCTTGTTCTTCTCTTCCACTTTCATGTGTGATTTCTATTAGTACCTGCCAGGATATGTTAGCGATATGCTAGATAGCGTAGTTACCCTGTTGGAGACTGTGGAATCACGACTAGTAGGACTATGATTGCATGTTACCTTTCGACCTTGTTTGATTGGGGCTTGACCTAGGAGGAGTACGATCATCTTAATTTCGAGGACGAAATTCTTCTAAGGGGGTTAGACTTATAACACCCAATTTTCCAAATAAGGACAATTTTGAAATTTTATAATTATAATCATTTAATAATGATATTAAAATCATATTGTAATTTTTGGTGATTTTTAATCAATTTAAAACTATTTAAACTATTGATTAGTGTTTTTGATGGTTAACTAGTTAAACCCTAGTTTTGCTAAACCTAGAGACTAACCATGACCAAGGGAGCCTAGTCATGTGATTAGGAATTCAATTTACCAATTTTTAGCCTAAGGGTATTTTGGTTATTTTGACAATTTTGTGAATGTGTAATTTATACTAATTAAATATTGTGCTAGCCTTTTTGTGAAACCTTAACCTAGAAGTTAACCTAACCTAGATTAGTCATGAGGTTAAAATTAGGGTTAGAACATTCCTACTAAGTGCCAAGATTAGTAATATCTAGATATTATTAGGATGAGATATTTCTTTTTGAGATATTTGTGAAAAGATGCCTCAACCAATATGAAGGCTAGGAATTTGGTGGAGTGATCCTAACCACTCATCTAAAACCCTAACCCTATTCATTTCAACAGCCACACAAGATCCCCCCCCTCCTATAAAGTCATATTAACAAAGCCTTGGCCTCTTTTACAAACCTTAGAAAAGCCCTACTTTGTTCTTCCCTAAAACTCTCCCCATTAATCCAAATTGAGCCCAAATTGAGTCAAATCAATTGCACCATCATCCCCAACAGTAGAGGATACTTGTGGGTGCTTGCTAGAAAGGATCGAGGACGATTGAACCGGAGAAAATCGAAGAAGACATCGAATTGAGGCTCTTTACATTGAGATTCTAGCTCTCAAAAGGTAAACCTATCTACACCCATTGAAATCATGATTTTTATTCATAGATGCATTCATTTAGGGTTCCCCTAGGTGTAGCCCAAGTTTGGTAGGAATTCGTGTCCATTTCGTGTCCGTATCGAACACGTATCGGTATAATTGAATGGGTGTTTAATGAAATGCTTGAATGAAATGAATACTGTTAATTTTCAAAACTAATTACATGATTTTGTAGCCCTTGACATACAGATCACAAAACCCTAGGACTAAGCACGAAACTATGTCGTGTTCGTATCCAAATTGGACACGAACTCGCTGCACGACACTGTCGTGCAGTGTCCTGCTACCCGACCTTTATTCCTCTCTACACAGGACACTTGGACACTTCAAACTTGACATGGGGGTAGGGGAAATGTCTGTCAAGCCTTCCCCGAAGTTTTGTGTCGAATAGTATCGTGTCGAGGGAGCATGGACACGTGTACTGGATTTACAATGTACAGTGCGCGCAGAAGATCGCGTTCTGATACGCCCTTCCTATTGCGTGTAGACACAACGTCGATACGTCGTGTTGTGTCGACCTGGTAGCCCTATAGTTGGGCTACCCATGTCCAAGTGCACGTAGTGTCAGATGCTTCGTGTCGTGTCCAATCTATCGGGGACTGGCCGTACGAGAAAGTGTTCTACACTGTTCCTGACACTTCCATTTCTGCTCTAGACACGTTCGTGTCCACCTTATTGGATACAAACACCCTCCCCATGACACATGTCATGTGTACACCTGCCTGCACTTTTTATTTACTAATTTATTTAGGGTTTTCAATTCGAAAATGATGTTTTTAAATGTGTTTACTGATACCATGTGTTCTTCTTGAGTTTTTTGAATTAAATTATGTTTAACCCGATCTAATTTGATGTTTATTGTCATATATTAATTCACACACATGTATTGGTTATTGCTAGGTTGGTTTTACATGATGGGTTAGGTTTTACACTAGATGAATGGATTTTTGAGTGTGGGTTTGGGTTGTGCTATGAGTAGACTGATTTCTGATGTACAATTTCTGATTTACACAGAGATTCAAATCTCTGGAAACCTGAGAATTCCTAATGCTTGATGTTAACTATGTGGGTTTCGATTCACTGATTAGAATCACTGGGATTTCAAGTAAATAGGAAATTCCTGAGTTTTCCAATGAATAAATTCCTGCGATTACCTATTTCTAAAAATCTGAGAACTTAATTCGGACATTATACCCACACACATTCATCTATTCAATTATGAAAACTGAAATGGGAAATGATTCCTGAGCTATAGGTTAATGTAAATTCTGAATGTTGCAACTGAGATTATGCTTTAAACTTGTGTATTGGATTGATTTAGAGTTAGGATATTGAGTTTCCTAAGAATGTATGAGAATTCCTGAGAAATATTTTGATGTATGTTAGTTATTAGGATTTGTTTAAGGTTGCTTATATATATTGGTTTTCATTGGTTCAGTTGTGGGCAAACTGAACCAGGTATTTGGTTTCACCAAAATAAAAAAAACCTGTGAATGATTCTTGGAAACTGTCTTGGTCACTGTGGTTGCATTTGTATCAGCCCTATGCCTTCTAAACCAAATTGCCATGTACCTGTACTACACACACATGCCACTTGACACACCCTAGCTAAATGTACACACACACAACTGTCAATAGCCATGTTAATTTCAGTTCACTGTTCCATTTTCCTGAAATACTGTTTCAGCCACACAACCCCTGTCTTCTATTTGTTCACTGCTATATGTAAACTGAATTTAATGTTTAGGCTTCATAGTTCATATGTTAGGTTGGCTTGAGTTGTGTGTTGCAATGTGTTCATATTTTTCCAAATTCCTGAAACCTGTCACACTGAAACTGTTGAGAACTTGAAAGCATGTTTACACATACTTTGCACCATCTCTGAGACACTTGGACACTTATTTATACACTCATTGACACCCTAACTATTGACACCACTGTCATGAACACACACCCTTCATGATTGGTTATACACACATATGTTAGTTTACAGATTTCACACACAATCACCTTTCCTGTTTTGTATGTGTATAAGCATTCCCTATGTATCTCTATATATAAGTATATAGATATGCCTCTATGTACTAATATATATATATACATGTAAATGCCTTTGTACCTAAACATGAATACTTGTATGCAATATATGATGTGAGTATCCTATCTATGCAAGCATGGGTATATAGAGCTAAATGAATGCATGAATATATGTATAGATGATATGTATAATGTGTGATGCCTTGTGGCTTGTGATGTTGCTTGGTTGTATGCTAGTCTAGGCTTGGTTAGGCCTAGTGAGACTTAACTGGACTAGGATTGACCATGTTTGACTTAGAGTTAACTTTGACCTAGATTGACCCAGAAATCATGTAGATTGCATAGTAGATTTATTTACCTTATTTTAAACATGTCATAACCCATACTGCTCTATTTAGGACATTGTGACTCCGGTGCAGACATCTGATATTTCATTACTCTTTTCAGAGTATCAGGCGAGTACATTCTCTGATAGTTCTTTCATTTACTTGTCAATTACTGTATTTCAGTTATAGTTAGTTTTATGTGATTCTTACAACACGTGTGGATATTTCTGGATCCATGTATGCGACACACATACCATCTGTCTGGCCTCTATTTCTGGAACCACTACTGGCATCACCTTCTGGAACCACTACTGGCATTACCTACTGGAATCACTACTGGAACCACCTACTAGAATCACTCTGGAATCTTTTGCTGGTATCATTATATTTAGCTGGACTTATCTCTATTTCTCGTGTCATTTCTGGATTCACTTGTACTTGTGGGCGAGGAAATATTAGAGTAGACATGTGAACATTCCCAAATACTGGAACCACTCCCTTGGAACTATTCTGGAACGATAGCCATCCCACACTTGGCCAAGTGTGCGGT
This sequence comes from Iris pallida, assembly GCA_029216955.1. Classification (NCBI taxonomy): domain Eukaryota; kingdom Viridiplantae; phylum Streptophyta; class Magnoliopsida; order Asparagales; family Iridaceae; genus Iris; species Iris pallida. The sequence goes on from JANAVB010034418.1 coordinate 2,212,145, forward strand.
GTGCCGTATTACCTACAGCCGTTTATATGTCAATCTCGGTATTTTAAAACACACTGCTAGAGTATAGGCTAGACTCACCCTGGAATCGTTAATCACTATAACTGGAATCGTTCCTTACTGGATTCATCTTGTATTAGATTCATCCCGTACTAGATTTACATAAGTTTTACACTGGTTTACATTTTCTGTCTGGACTTTATATCATATTACCCTGGTTCAGCTAGTTCTATTTTTACAGTCTTTATTGCTATGATTCTTCTCTTGTTTAGTTATTTACCTTCCTTGCACTTTATCTGTCTTTCTTACCATCACCTGAATATAAACTGCCATTTTCATCAATACAACTGTCTATAACTGCTTTATAGTTCTCTGTCATTTAATTGGAATTTTTGATGATTTGTACTCGTTCCTGTCCTGACTGGACCTGTTGAAAATATTACAGATGACTGCCCTGAGGACGTTTGCCCTATTTACCTTGGAGCAGGAGATGGCTTAGCTACCTACGGCCCCGACACTCAGGAGTGATCAGGAGACTAGCTAGTAGACTTGGTTTAGTTTTCATGTTTTAGAATTTGAATTGTAATAACTTGAGATACGAGTTTGTTTTGAGTTTGTTTGAGATATTATTATTTAGCAGTTTATAAATGTTGTTGTTTAGTCTTTAGTTATAAACTTCTGTGATATCTTATCGTTCTTAGACTGTGATTGAGATTCATTATATCTATACTTGTCCTCCGTTCGGAGTTGAGATTTGACAAGTACATTATATAATTGCGTGAGTTGTTGATTAGATAGTAACCTAGAACAGCATTCTACCGCCGACACTGCAGCATAGGCTGGACGTACCTACTTCTCGTGCCCCTACACAGGGTACGGGTCGTGACAGTTGGGTAGAATACCCCACGACCTGACACACCCTTGACCATTAAGGGAATACCAATAGTATTATCTAGACCATAGGACTAGAGGAGTTTAACCCATTTGGTCAACCAAGCCTTGGTCAATAAAACCGTAGAATGACGGTATAGGAATAATCACAACTTAGATCCTTATGACTCTTAGACCATTCATATTTGTTTTTATTCATCTATTATCGTGTCTATATTTTACTATCTAAACTAATGATGCTAATGTAGCCTAGTGTTTGCAAGCTTATTCTTTTATCAAGCTTGATCATGACATGTTTTATTGGGTGCACACCCACTAATATATTGTCTAATTAGAACCAGTGCATAATGGTCTGATCAACCAAGTGTACTTTGGTTCGCTTTTGTCTATTACTCTACGTGGATGGGGACATAACTAAACTTGGCCCCTACAACCCCATCCACGACTGCCTTGACAATTCTTTTAAAATTATTCGATCATCTTTGAATCACGTATTCGTATTCGATAACGCCTCCTTCGAACTCTATATTGCTTCGCCTCACCTATTTTAGGAGGACGAAAGCGTCATACTAGAACTCCCTCTAACCTTCCCATCGGCTATGACCATTCTCACTCGATGTTGCTATATCTTCATCCCAAACTACTCGGCTCTATCAAGACCCTCCAATCGCTTAATTTAAGAGAATCTATTTTCGTTCTATTAATCGTGACCCTCATTCATTACCCGTGACCATACCGTATTATTTTTCTATGATCTAGATCGTCATTTCTTACGGCATGATTTGTTATCGATGGCATTCCTATCGATACTCCCTTGTGTCTTCTCACCCCCCTACGAATTCCTAATTTCAAGGACGAAATTCTTTTAAGTTGGGTAGGATGTAAAACCCCTAAATTTCTATTATTTTTTATTATTAAATTTGGTATCGATTTGAAATTTTGTATTGTACGTCGCGTAGTCGTATTTTACGTCATGTACGAAATTTTATTTTGCTCGACGAGTACGAATATGTGCGAGTGTACATATTTTAGAAAAATATTTTCTTTATTATTTTATAGTTTCAAAATAATATATGCAATAATTATTTTACTATCATTACCAAGTTTTTATTTTATTTACTAAAAGCCTTCATTTATGCAATTATTAAGAATAATTAATATTTTTATCGTATACTAGGAAAAACAAAATTTTAAAATTATTTGTGCATACATATATTTATAATTATTTATTAGTTTATTTATAATGTAATTTTCAAAATTAATATTATTAGTATTTTAGAAAATATATTTTGAAATTTATTGTGACATTTAAATCTTGATTTGAATTTATGGATTTGTTTAAATAGTTAAATATTTGTAATTTGATTTATCCCATTGATTTAAACCAAGAATTTAATTAGATTTAAATTTGATTTGTATTTGGAATTGGATTTTGATTTGGATTGGATTAATTTTAAATTAAATAGCAAATTTTTTATTGGGTTTAATTCTAATCCTAATTCTTATCCAATTGGCAATTCCCACATTCTATAAATAGGCAGGTACTCCTCCAACTTTTCATCATTCTCCACAAATTCTACCATCTACAAATGTATCGTAGATCGTGTCTGTGTTCCACCATCCATATTCTTATTCTATTATTTTACATGTACATTATTTATCTCCTTCCCCGTGTCGGACAGACCCCGACGTCAATAAATTCCTAACCTATCCAAACCCGTCAATACCCCCTCCTTCCTTCTTCTCCTCCTGGCCAATCCGGCACCCCGCAACCACAGCCTACCAACACCACACACCCGACAACCCTGCACCATCTTCATCACCATGATAGACCATACCAGGACCACCACCGCCACCGTCATCAGCATCACCCACGCCACCCGATGGACACACCACCACTACTCGAACCCAAACCATTCCACCACCACACACGACAGCCTACTCCAGCCACCCTGGCTCCACCAGCACCACTGCGACCACACCATCATGCCAACTCCGACCACCCGCCACCCGCACAGACCATCTCGACAACACCCAGCGCAGCCAGACACCCAATTCATCGCCACCGCCAAAAATCCCAGAACACCACAAAACTAGAAACAAGAAACAGTAGAAAAATGATAGATCGCCACCACCGCTCTTACCTCGACCCAGGCGAGCGCCGCCTCGCCGGCGAACCGCTGCATCCGCCGCTTCTTTCCGTCCTCCGGCACCGCCCATGACCAGCGACCGCGCGCCCTCTTCGCCTTCGCCTAAACCGTCGGCCGGATCCCCATCCCTAGCCGCCTGCGTCCGCCCCACACCGATCGAGCCACCGCCGACCCTCCGCCTTGTCCGCCTTCCCGAAACCCCCTCGACGAAACCCTACTCAAGCCGAAACGCCGCCCCTGTCCTCGATCCCGTCGCGCCGAGCTTACACCCGCTCACTGGCGAAGCCGCGTCGACGGAGCCCCCTTCTCTCCGTCGCGCCGCATCCCGACCTCTCTCGACCGCCCGCACTTCGAGCCCCTCCGGAAAGCCCTCTGCGCTCCTCTAGACGTTTGCCGCTCCACCTTGGTCACCTTCCTCCGCCGCCACTAACGTCAGCCGCGCCGAGCGCCACCCGCGTAAGAGTGGCCGCTCCCTCTCTCCCTGGGTCGCCATCTCACGTTCCCCTCTTCCCCCGCCGCTTGCGCGCAAGATCCCGCCGCTGCTCTTCTCTTCGGACTGCCTTACCTACCATCTCCGTCGCCGGGCCGACCCCTCTCCGGCCCCCCACCGAGAATTCCCCAAACCCTCTCTCTAATCTCTCTTCCCTAATTTTTGTAAGAGCAGCAGCTCTAAGTATTGTTTTTATTTTATCTGTTAATTTATTATTATTATTATTATTATTATTATTATTGTAATTATTATTATTATTATTTTATTATTATTGTTATTATTATTATTAATATTATTATTATTGTTTAATTGTTATTCTTATTTTATTATTAGTATTATTATCATTTTTCTGTTTTTATTATTATTACTATTAATCATTGTTATCTTTACTATTGTAAGTACTGTTGTAAAAAGTACATATATAAAAATATATTTATATTTATATTTTTGGGATATTAAGTTATTTGTATCTTAATATACTAGATATAAATTGCTAAGGAGCCTTGTTATTATTATCGTACTTTTCTTTTATGGTTATTATCATTTTGTACCTCCTAGTAGTGGATTAAAAATATATTTGTAAGGATATTATAAATACTTTCTAAAAAGGTTATATCATGATTTGTCTAAATCAATTTCCAACTTAGAATATATTATGATAGGTTTCTACCTATAATTTCACTTTGACAAATTTAGTTTTAGCCCTAAAAATCGTATATTTACAAAATTAGGATTCTTGCCTAAAAATGTTTTTCTTGAATTTAAGTAGTTTTGCTATAATTATTTTGACTCATAAAAACTAGTTATTAAGTATTATAAATAATTTCCTAAAATCATATATATTATTTTATTTAAAATTCCTTCGATTATCTTCCTCTTCCGCGATTAGTCCTACGTATTTTAGGACTGGGGCATTACAATCTTTGAGTGATATAGTGTATAGTCTTGTCAACCCAAGTAACATTGTAGGGCTTGGGGTGTTTCTCGGCTTTAAGTCTTATATTCTCTAAAGCCATCTTGGCAATACCGTTAACACAACTTTCTCCATCTATCATCAGCTTACAAAAATATGATTGCATTTCCAGTCTACTCCGTCTACAAGAGTGTCACCCTCATTTCCCGTATTTTCTCGTATTTCGTATTTATACTCGTATCTGGATTTTGGCATGTATTTTATTTTTCTCAGCTTGTGGAATTTCGGTATTTCTCGTATTTTGGGTTTTGGGCTTGGCCCGGTTTGGAATCGGTTTGGTTTGGTTTATGTGTTGGAACACCCTGGCCCTATTCTCCACCCGCAACCCACCACAACACCCTCTTTATAACTCCACCAACCTCTTCTCTCTCTTCATAACCACCATTAATTTCCTTCTTCTTCTTCTTCTTCTTTCTCCACACAACTCCCCAACACCTAGGCAAGTGCATCTTGCCACTACAATAAGGACCCACTTTTCTTTGTCCATTTGCTAGTTTAGGACATGGAGATCAACATTAGTTCTTGGGTTTTTATGATTTGGAGTCTCTGTTAATGTAGATCTAAGTTATTGCTATTTTTGGATTTTGCATGTTTTAATCCTTTTTGGTTGGTTTTCCTTGAGTTCTGATGTTTCCATGTGGTAGAGCTTTCAGTTTCACTCCAGTTGGAGCCTTGGAAATCTGGATTTGGAGTTCGGATGGCCAAGTTATGATGCTTTGAAGTTTTGGTTTCAGCCATGTGTTCTTGCTGTTTGGAGAAGACAGTGAGCAGTGTGCAGAGCTGTTTAGCTACGCACACTGAGCTACGTACGCTCTTTAGCGCTGCGTATGCAGGCTTGAGTGCGCTTCTTGTTGGAAGTGTGTCTCCTTGAGTGTGCGTGACTTTCACACACTGCTCCCTATAGCGTGCGTGGCTTTCACGTATGCTGCTCCCTTGAGCGTGCGTGACTTTTCACGCAGCTGCTCTCTTGAGCGTGCGTGACTTTTCATGCAGCTGCTCCCTTGAGCGTGCGTGACTTTTCACGCATTGCTCCCTTGAGCATGCGTGACTTTCACACACTGCTTCCTGTAGCGTGCATGACTTTTCACCTACGCTGCCCCCTTGAGCGTGCGTGACTTTCACATACGCTGCCTTCCTGCGTGCGTATTATAATGCGTATGCATTCCCCCTGCGTGCGTGCTTTTGTGCGTACGCATCCCCTAACCCCGTATTTTGATATTTTATTAGATATTTCATGCCCATTTTATATCGTTACGCCTTTTGTCATGAACTTGATTTTACTTAATATGTTTGGAATGACTATTGCACATGGCTTGGTATGACAAGGCACTAGCATAACACGACAGTGACCCGTAGTGGTGCACTCCTGACATGACCAACCTGACATGATAGTGGCCCGTCGTGGCGCACTCCTGACAAGTACCCTGACATGATTTATCTTGATAACTTAACTTGACTTACCTTGACACCGTGGGTGGTTCTTCGTGCTTGTTTGTTAAATCTAATTGTCCTGTTTTGCATCATGTCTAGGATGGGACTCCTGAGTACCACGGTCAGGAGTACCTACTAAAATGGATTAAGATTAATAACTAGAATAACACAGTAGTCATGAAGAGATTGACACAGCTACAGGCAATCCCGTTACCTGGGCGCTCTTGGGATCTGTAGCCTGCCGTCGAGTAGGGCACATTTCCAGCACACCGTCGAGTGTTGCACCCTCTAAGTCACCTAAGGGTACATTTGTCTTCTGAGCGATGTACCCACCTGAATTCAACCCTAATCTTTCGTCCTGGGTAGCCTTGATGGTCTGCAGGGTTTGTAGCTGTGGAACAATCTCATTGCATCTTGTTAGTAATTAGGCCTGTGATAACCCTAGTTAGTTAAAGTAGTAAGCCGTAGTATCTGCTTGGCCGTGATTGATTGAATGAGGTATAACCAGTTTAGCCATGTCTTGATCCAGTACCAGATTTGCTTTCTGTTTTGATTTCTTACATTACTTATCTTGCCGGTAAATGGTGGGAAACTAAGCTCTGTTCAGATGAAGGGTTACAACCCCGGTCCTTGTTTGGATTACGGGTTGTAACCTGGCTATCGGAATAGTTCCATGGTTATCTCGTCGTATATCATCCTGACATGTTTTCGTAATTTTAGCTTTAATATTAGATTTTCTGTGCTGATTGCTGGCTTTTGTTCTTATTTCGTGGCCCCCTTGTGGCACTTGCTCTTTCTGGGGTTGACCCAGCTGGTTTTGTGTGGCCAGATTTCGGAGCATCTCCCGAGGATCTACCAAGCTTCTAGTCCAATGGTGGCGACTAGAAGGAACCCGGGCTACGAGTGGGTTTTCTATTTTGTTTCGCTCACTCTATTATAAATTATTCTTTTGAGGCGTTTAGCCGACGAGCACCTGTTAGCTCGATGCACTTTTACTTTCTGTCTGCCTACGGGCTGTAAACATGATTAACAAATCCTAGGGTTGATCATGTATGACTTAAACTCTTGCTAGTCCTAACATTTTGTACGACTAGCTTCATGATCAACTGATATGTAATATTTGGGACGCCTTTTATTGTATATTTAATGATCATACATCTTGTAATTATATTACTTGCTTGAGATTGAGACAATAGGCTTGACCTTAAGAGACTGTTGGCTTGTAGTAAACCCTCATATCTAGACAGCCGTGACCGTATAGTTGAGATGTATTCTATTTCAATATACGTAGCTGGCTATGTCTGCCCCCGCTCTCCAGTATTCTGGTTCTGGGGCGTGACATGGTTTAAGTGGTGGCCCATGCAGGTCTTGTAAATCAAGATATGTGAGGGTTTACCAAATAGATGTCTCAATCAGTATTCGTCCTTGATCTCTGCTCGTATCTTCTGAATCCCTGGATTCTTGTCCTGATCATATGCTTGTATCGTTGATCTGTCCTGGTCCTTCCTTATTATTTTCCTATGTCGTCTTCTTCAGCGGCATAGTACCTGACCCGGCCGATCAGCAAGGCGGAGCACCTCCCGCGGACCAGCAGCAACCTGGAGATCAAGCCCAGCATTCCGGAGTAGCCTCCAGAGTCGTGCCTTCTGGCGGAGAGCCACCAGTCCAGCCAGTTCAACCTGTAGAACATGATGATGGCACTTTGGTAGGACTCGTCAGAACCTTGATAGCTTCCCAGGATCGTCGAAGCGACGCCCTGCACCAGACAATTCAAGATGCTTTGACCCGAGGTGGATATCCAGGGAACCAGGCGGCGAACAGTTTCAAGCGCTTGAACCCTCCTTTCTTCGACGGCACCGAGGATGCGATTGCCGCGGATGCATGGCTTCAGGATACCGAGGTAATTCTGGAAGCAGCTAGGACACCCGAGAATGAGAAGGTGGCGGTGGTACGCCTGCAGTTGTTGGACCTAGCTCGCAGTTGGTGGGCGGCGCAGGCCATGGGATTAGTGGCACCCATTGCTTGGGCAGTGTTTAGGAAGAGATTCCAGATGAAGTACTTTGATGCTGTGGCTCGGTACGACTTGCAGACCAGATTTACCAACTTGAAGCAAGGAGGCAGATCAGTCGACAGTTATGCATCGGAGTTTTCTAGACTCAGTAGGTTTGCCCCCACCTTGGTGGCGACCGAGTTTGATAGGGCCCAGCGGTTCCAGCAGGGGCTGCATTTGGAGATCTTGTTGGCGGTTGAGCAGTTTGAGCACCAGACGTTCGATGCAGTCTTGAGAGCAGCTAGGAGGCATGAGTACACCTCCCAGAGGATCGTGGATAGGACCGGAAGCAGGAAGCGGTCCCACAGCCAGATGCACCAGTCATCAGCTCCAGCCCCGGCAGCTAGGGGATTGACTATTGGAACTCCGAGGCGGGCGGCCTCAGTAACGTCAGTTCAGCATTCGACCCCGATGTACCCGCAGCAGCAGAAGCAGAAGCAGACTTCCGCAATGGGATGTTCTCATTGCGGGAAGCCAGGGCATGTAGTGGCGGATTATCGCAGGGTGCAAGGATTGTGCCTGGCTTGTGGAGCAGCAGATCATAGGATAGGGGCTTGCCCGAATAGGGGTGGTTCATCAGCATCCAACCCTTCTAGCTCTTCGGTGAGAGGACCAGCCCCAGTACCAGTTCAGCAGCAGCAGTATCAGTCTTCGAGGCCCTTGCCGCCTCAGTCTCAGGCATTCCAGCAACAGCACCCCCAGTATTATGCACAAGCCCAATCTCAGACTCAGAGTAGGCAGTGAGGTTTCCAGCAGAGGGGACCAGCAGCCAAAGGACAAGGTCAGGCCATGATAATGGCTATGGAAGAAGAAGTTGCACCAGGTGAGGTAGTGGCAGGTACTATTCTCGTCAACTCCTTTCCAGCTTCGGTATTGTTTGATTCTGGTGCATTGCATTCATTCATGTCTGCATGATTCGCGACACGGATAGGATTGGAGCCTGAGTCATTATCAGTGAGGCTCAATATACTTACTGGTAATGGTCTTGTGGGAGTAGATTGAGTGTTTTCCTCGTGTCGGATCGTAGTTAGCGGTAGGGAGTTCCCCGCTACATTTATAGAGTTTCCTATGGCAGACTATGATGTAGTCCTAGGCATGGATTGGTTGAGGAACCAGTATGCTAGGATAGACTGCCATATTGGCAGAGTTGTCTTTAGTATCCCCGGCGAGCCAGAGTTTTCATTTTCCAGAGGCGCAGTGGAGCCATCTTCCCCAGCATTGCGGATGGCAGTAGCAGCAGTGCAGTTACCCCGGATAGTTGAAGAGTTTCCAGATGTCTTTCCAGAGGAGCTTCCAGGGATGCCGCCAGAGCGGAAGATTGAGTTCACTATAGACTTGATTCCCGGGACAGCACCAGTGTCAGAGCGAGTCTACAGGATGGCACCTTCAGAGTTGGAAATTTTATACAAGATGATTGAAGAACTGAGGACCAAGGGATTCATCCGTGCAAGTGGATCGCCTTGGGGAGCCCCGATGCTTCTTGTGAAAAAGAAGGATGGTACGTCCAGGCTATGTGTTGATTATCGTACCTTGAATTCGGTGACAATCAAGAACAGATACCCTCTTCCGAGGATAGATGACTTGTTTGATCAGCTCAGAGGGGCTTCAGTGTTCTCGAAGATCGACTTGCGGTCAGGATACCACCAGATCAGAGTCAGAGAGCAGGACATCCCGAAGACAGCATTCAGATCGAGGTATGGACATTGGGAGTTCCTTGTTATGTCCTTTGGAGCGACCAATGCGCCAGCCGTATTCATGGACCTCATGAATCGTATTTTCATGCCTTACTTGGATAAATTTGTGATCGTGTTCCTAGATGACATCCTGGTCTACAGTAAGAGTGAAGCAGAGCATGAGCAGCATCTCAGAGTCGTCCTTCAGACGCTTAGGGAGCATCAGTTGTACGCCAAGTTCAGTAAATATGAGTTCTAGCTCGATCGTATTTCATACTTGGGTCACATAATTACTCGAGAAGGAGTGAAAGTGGACCCCCAGAAGATTGTGGCTATCGAGTCATGGTCGGTACCCAGCTCAGTGGCAGAGGTTCGCAGCTTCCTTGGATTGGCCGGCTACTACCGACGGTTCATTTCAGATTTTGTAAGGATTTCAGCGCCGATGACCCAGTTGACCCGCAAGGATGTGCCATTTGTTTGGACAGCAGAGTGTCAGGAATCATTTGAGAAATTGAAGCGAGGTTTGATAACGGCTCCTATTCTCACCCTTCTAGATGGGACCGGAGGATTCACAGTTTATTGCGACGCTTCATGCAGAGGATTGGGGTGTGTCTTGATGCAGCATGGGAAGGTAATATCTTATGCGTCACGCCAACTTCGTGATCATAAGAAGAATTACCCGACCCATGACTTGGAATTGACGGCGGTAGTGTTTGCCTTGAAGTTGTGGAGACACTACTTGTACGGAGATAGAGTGGAGATCTTTACTGATCATAAGAGCCTGAAGTATGTTTTCACCCAGAAGGACCTTAATATGCGGCAGAGAAGATGGCTCGAGCTATTGGTGGACTATGACGTGGATTTGCAGTATCATCCCGGGAAGGCCAACGTTGTAGCAGATGCATTGAGCAGGAGAGCCGGAGTTTATTTTCTGACGGCACAACCAGAATTATTGGCAGATCTTCAGAAGATGGGGATTGAAGTGGTTCTTCCTACTAGTGTGGCATTGATGGCCAGCCTACAGGTTCAGTCCAGTATAGTTGAGAGAATCCGGGTGGCGCAGTCAACAGATTCCAAGATCCAGCGACTCAGAGCAGAGTGTGAAGCAGGAAGAATGCCAGAGTTATGTATTCATGAAGACGGAATGCTTCGGCACGGTACTCGTCTTTGTGTACCTAGTGGAGATATCAGACAGGAAGTCATGGCAGAAGCCCACAGTTTACAATATTCTATTCATCCGGGTGGTACAAAGATGTACCGTGATATTCGTCAGCATTTTTGGTGGAATGGCATGAAGAGTGAGATAGCCCGGTTTGTCTCTCGGTGTTTGGTTTGCCAACAGGTTAAAGCTGAACATCAGAGGCCCGCTGGACTTCTTCAACCCTTACCGATCCCAGAATGGAAATGGGAACATATAACCATGGATTTCGTGACCGGATTGCCCAGATCTCCGGCCGACAGAGATGCTATTTGGGTAATTATGGACAGGCTTACCAAGGTGGCACACTTTCTCCCATTCAGAGTTGGACAGTCAACGGCGCAGCTAGCAGAGATATACCTCAGGCAGATCGTCAGGCTTCATGGTGTGCCAGTCAGCATCACCTCAGACAGGGATTCAAGATTCACATCACACTTTTGGCGCAGCTTGCAGAAGAGTTTGGTGACTCATCTTCAGTTCAGCTCAGCTTATCACCCGCAGACGGATGGTCAATCAGAGCGCACAATCCAGACTCTTGAAGATATGTTGAGATCCTGTACCCTTGACTTCGGTGGTTCATGGGAGAATCATCTGCACCTGGTGGAATTCTCGTACAATAACAGTTATCAGGCCAGTATCCAGATGGCACCCTTCGAGGCTCTTTATGGCAGGAAGTGCAGATCCCCGCTAGCATGGGACGATGTCGGGGAGAGGCAGATGCTCTGACCCGAATTGATTTCCCAGACTGTTGAAGTGGTCAGGAAGGTCAGAGATCACCTCCGAGTTGCCCAGGACCGCCAGCGCCATTGGGCCGATGCTCATCGGCGTCCCTTAGAATTTGCTGTCGGCGACCATGTATTCCTTAGGATCTCGCCTAACCGCAGTGTCATTCGTTTCGGCGTGCAGGGAAAGCTTAGTCCTAGGTATATAGGGCCGTTCGATATTCTAGAGCGAGTAGGAGATGTATCCTATCGTCTCGCTCTTCTGCCGTCGCTAAGTGAGGTACATGATGTGTTCCATATGTCCCAATTACGACGGTATATTCCGGACCCGAGCCACATCCTAGACCATTCGGAATTGGTTGTTGGTACCAACCTTTCGTATGAGGAGAGGCCCGTGTCTATTGTGGACCGGAGGGAAAAGATACTCAAGAACAAGACTATTAAATTAGTCCGTGTTGTTTGGGGTCATCACTCTCTAGGTGAGTCAACGTGGGAGCGTGAGGACGACATCCGATCGCGATATCCCTACCTGTTTGACTCGTGAGGTATAATGTCTTTCTTATGCCTTACATTTTCCCTTCCTTGCTTGCATTGTATGATTGTATGATTGGACTGCTTAGTGTAACTTACCTGTGCTTAGTGTAGCTTGTCGTGGCAATCTCTAGCTCCTTGATTAAATTTCGAGGACGGAATTCTTTTAAGGTTGGTAGAGTTGTCACCCTCATTTCCCGTATTTTCTCGTATTTCGTATTTATACTCGTATCTGGATTTTGGCATGTATTTTATTTTTCTCAGCTTGTGGAATTTCGGTATTTCTCGTATTTTGGGTTTTGGGCTTAGCCCGGTTTTAATTGGTTTGGAATCGGTTTGGTTTGGTTTATGTGTTGGAACACCCTAGCCCTATTCTCCACCCGCAACCCACCACAACACCCTCTTTATAACTCCACCAACCTCTTCTCTCTCTTCATAACCACCATTAATTTCCTTCTTCTTCTTCTTCTTCTTCCTCCACACAACTCCCCAACACCTAGGCAAGTGCATCTTGCCACTACAATGAGGACCCACTTTTCTTTGTCCATTTGCTAGTTTAGGACATAGAGATCAACATTAGTTCTTGGGTTTTTATGATTTGGAGTCTCTGTTGATGTAGATCTAAGTTATTGCTATTTTCGGATTTTGCATGTTTTGATCCTTTTTGGTTGGTTTTCCTTGAGTTCTGATGTTTCCATGTGGTAGAGCTTTCAGTTTCACTCCAGTTGGAGCCTTAGAAATCCGGATTTGGAGTTCGGATGGCCAAGTTATGATGCTTTGAAGTTTTGGTTTCAGCCATGTGTTCTTGCTGTTTGGAGAAGACAGTGAGCAGTGTGCAGAGCTGTTTCGCTACGCACACTGAGCTACGTGCGCTCTTTAGCGCTGCGTATGCAGGCTTGAGTGCGCTTCCTGTTGGAAGTGTGTCTCCTTGAGCGTGCGTGACTTTCACACACTGCTTCCTGTAGCGTGCGTGGCTTTAACGTATGCTGCTCCCTTGAGCGTGCGTGACTTTTCACGCAGCTGCTCTCTTGAGCGTGCGTGACTTTTCACGCAGCTGCTCCCTTGAGCGTGCGTGACTTTTCATGCATTGCTCCCTTGAGCGTGCGTGACTTTCACACACTGCTTCCTGTAGCGTGCATGACTTTTCACCTATGCTGCCCCCTTGAGCGTGCGTGACTTTCACATACGCTGCCTTCCTGCGTGCGTATTATAATGCGTATGCATTCCCCCTGCGTGCGTGCTTTTGTGCGTACGCATCCCCTAACCCCGTATTTTGATATTTTATTAGATATTTCATACCCATTTTATATTCTTACGCCTTTTGTCATGAACTTGATTTTACTTAATATGTTTGGAATGACTATTGCACATGGCTTGGTATGACAAGGCACTAGCATAACACGACAGTGACCCGTAGTGGTACACTCCTGACATGACCAACCTGACATGATAGTGGCCCGTCATGGCGCACTCCTGACAAGTACCCTGACATGATTTATCTTGATAACTTAACTTGACTTACCTTGACACCGTGGGTGGTTCTTCGTGCTTGTTTGTTAAATCTAATTGTCCTGTTTTGTATCATGTCTAGGATGGGACTCCTGATTACCACGGTCAGGAGTACCTACTAAAATGGATTAAGGTTAATAACTAGAATAACACAGTAGTCATGAAGAGATTGACACAGCTACAGGCAATCCCGTTACCTGGGCGCTATTGGGATCTGTAGCCTGCCGTCGAGTAGGGCACATTTCCAGCGCACCGTCGAGTGTTGCACCCTCTAAGTCACCTAAGGGTACATTTGTCTTCTGAGCGATGTACCCACCTGAATTCAACCCTAATCTTTTGTCCTGGGTAGCCTGGATGGTCTGCAGGGTTTGTGGCTGTGGAACAATCTCATTGCATCTTGTTAGTAATTAGGCCTGTGATAACCCTAGTTAGTTAAAGTAGTAAGCCGTAGTATCTGCTTGGCCGTGATTGATTGAATGAGGTATAACCAGTTTAGCCATGTCTTGATCCAGTACCAGATTTGCTTTCTGTTTTGATTTCTTACATTACTTATCTTGCCGATAAATGGTGGAAAACCAAGCTCTGTTCAGATGAAGGGTTACAACCCCGGTCCTTGTTTGGTTTACGGGTTGTAACCTGGCTATCGGAATAGTTCCATGGTTATCTCGTCGTATATCATCCTGACATGTTTTCGTAATTTTAGCTTTAATATTAGATTTTCTGTGCTGATTGCTGGCTTTTGTTCTTATTTCGTGGCCCCCTTGTGGCACTTGCTCTTTCTGGGGTTGACCCAGCTGGTTTTGTGTGGCCAGATTTCGGAGCAGCTCCCGAGGATCTACCAAGCTTCCAGCCCAATGGTGGCGACTAGAAGGAACCCGGGCTACGAGTGGGTTTTCTATTTTGTTTTGCTCACTCTATTGTAAATTATTCTTTTGAGGCGTTTAGCCGACGAGCACCTGTTAGCTCGATGCACTTTTACTTTCTGTCTGCCTACGGGCTGTAAACATGATTAACAAATCCTAGGGTTGATCATGTATGACTTAAACTCTTGCTAGTCCTAACATTTTGTACGACTAGCTTCATGATCAGCTGATATGTAATATTTGGGACGCCTTTTATTGTATATTTAATGATCATACATCTTGTAATTATATTACTTGCTTAAGATTGAGACAATAGGCTTGACCTTAAGAGACTGTTGGCTTGTAGTAAACCCTCATATCTAGACAGCCGTGACCGTATATTTGAGATGTATTCTATTTCAATATACGTAGCTGGCTATGTCTGCCCCTGCTCTCCAGTATTCTGGTTCTGGGGCGTGACAAAGAGTAGCGAGCATGCGTCTAACCACATGTAAGGGTGCAGTTGAGGAGGTTAAATCCAGTTCACAGTCACTAGCTCCTTCCTCAACTCTATGGGGATCTTCTTCAAGTTCAGACTCTGAGTCATCCCTCGAGTCATTTTACTCCCTACCCAAGTACAAGTTCCCAAGGGACACTGATGAGCAAAGTGTCTAATATCTTGACAATTGTAGCACTTGGGTCCTTACCCTCAACCATAAAAGTTTTTTCCTTTTCCTTATCGACAGTCGTACATGGCTTAATGGGTTGTTCGTACTGCCGCTTACGTTGGTCCTTTTTTTGGTAAGACTTATTGTAGTTGAAGACATTTTGATGTTGCTCAAATTCAAGCTATCTGGTAGGCATCTTCTACAGTAGTCTTTCAAAGGTCCAATTTCACGTCTAAATTCATATCTCAAGCCATATCAAAATCGTAAGAGCATGACTCGGGGGTCCTCAATGATCTCACAACGATACATCAATTCGTTGAACCTAGTCATATAGTCATATACTGACAGGTTACCCTAACTAAATGTGGCTATTTGGTCTATTAGATGGTCTCTATAGGATCGTGGGAGATATTTTTTGTAAAGGATCTCTTTCATCTTGATCCACGTGCCTATAGGGACTATACCTAAACGCTCTTTGTCCTTCTCAGTTGATGGAAGAATTGAGAATAAAAAATCTATTTTGAGTTTATATGGTGCGATGACAAAACTTTAAAGTGGTTTTCTCTATCAATGTGCTTCTCCGCTTTCGACGTTGACGTTTTTGACGTAGTTTTTCTGCTTTCGATCTCCAACGGTAATCCTAATTATTATTTTTTATTTCTATTATACTTTTTGTGATAAATTTATAATATTTTTGTTCATTCTTTAATTAAATCTTCTGTACCCAATCTTTCGCACCTAAATCTTATCAAACCCCTAATTTTATACTAATTATTTATTTTTGGGTGTTCATCCCACGTCATAGCTTGGTTAGGATTGTTTATGCATTTATGCAGTAGGAGAATAAGTTCGAACATGAAAAATAGTGAGATATTTGATAACTTGTCTTCATTGATTTTATACTCTAAAAAATAAATACTAGCTGAACTTAATCCTAGATTCAATGCACTTGATGCTAGGATAGAGACTTTAAATGCTAGAGTCAACCAAATGGAAGCAATATATGCCCTTGAACAATCCCATCAAACTATCGTGTGAGATCCATCTCACTCAAGAGTGACAACAACCGTCCGTGGACCAAATTCATATACAACACAACATGCTAGGAAGGGTCCTAGAAATGTCATACAACCCACCGAAAGGCAAAATCCTGCTAATCCTGTACCACCTATGAGAGAGGAACTTAGAGTTAGGATTCCCCATGATATCCATGACGATTACGACGAGCAATATCGTCCAAGAGACCATACCTATAGATTTGGAGATGATGACATCATTGAGAAAGTAAAGGTAGAGGCCCCATCCTTTGATGGTCGCCATGATCCTAAGGATTTTATCGATTGGTTGTCTAGCATGGACGATTATTTTGAGTGGTATGACATTTGTGACGAGAGATGCATTTGATTTACAAAAAACTTGTAGAAGAAACACAGAATGAATGAGAATAAAATTTACTTTTAAACTTTGGTGAGAAGCCTAAGTGTTAAGTAAGTTTTCTTCTATTCTAAATACATTCTTGCTGACGTCTTCACTGAAGGATACATTGTCCTGCTTAGAGGAACACTCAAAGACTCTCTGAAGACGACGATGACGTCCACGAATCAACTTCTACGAACCCAAGTCAAATTCAGATCGAGTATGTTGTTTGCGAGTGGCGTGTATGGTCTTCTTCTTCGACACGGAGTTGTACACCATATTCAAAGAGGCCCAAGTACGTGTTGAAGACCTATCCCTCATAGAACTAAGTTTGCACCTACCTCGAAGGCTTGCGACATAATCGCACTCTCCTGGGTAAGTCGTGCAATTTATTTTCAAAACCAATAACAATAACTAGGTCTCCTTCCACCATTTTTTGTTTAATCATTACAAAGAAATTGCTCATTAGTTAAATCTATTATAAATCTTAATTTTAGATGTGGATTAGTTGAACTTAAGTCCCCATCCTGTGTCAAGCTAGAATTAGGAATGAAGGGGGTAGTGGTGAGATAGTGAGAGAGTTATTGAGTAGAAAGCGATATGCAGGTCCACCGATTGAAGAATTGCATCGCACTGGTAATGGACTGAACATCCCTATGGCAGTTGTTTATGCTGATAACCCAGCCTGGAAAGAGCTTATTCAGCAAGGAGATAGGCAGGAGGCACCTACTATTAAGGAAGTGTCTATGGGTCTGACAGAACCTGTACTCCCCTTCAGTACTGGTATTGGTGAGCTGCTGGGGGGACCTGCCCTTTAATTAATGTATATTATTTTATGGAACGTCCGAGGTGCTTATTCGATTAAAAGATGAAAGAAAGTATGCAAGGTTTTGGAAAGATTACAGGCTTCTATAAATGCATTGCTTGAGAGATTAATGCTGCTAATATATTGGAGAAGTGGACTCTAAAGAATTGGCACAGGTCCATAATCTCTCGCTATATAGTATGTCCAGGATATGAGTCTGGTAGGGGACGCGTAGCTGGGATGGAAAGGTAATTCATATTTCTGATCAGGTGGTTGCCGTAGAGCTTACAAATAAGGGGGTTCTGCTTCTTATTTGGTGCTAATTATGGGCATAATGATCGCAGCAGGAAGAAGACCATATGGAAGGAGATTATACATTTGAGTATCACATCGTCTGGGTATTGTTTACCTCTTCTTAGTATAGGCGACTTTAATGTTATCTTATATAGGTGGGAGAAGGTGGGAGGGAGGGAAGCAGGTTCCAAAATTTATTTTGCAGGACTTTTAGCAATGTATGTTGCAATCGGGTCTACAGGGTCTGCAGCATAGCTGACACATATGGACATGGCATAATAAAGTGACTAATAACCGTATTGTTTTTCAGCTTGATATAGGGCCCTGGGTTATAATGTTTGGTTTGATAAATTTCCACATTCTTTGGTTGAGGGCCTGCCAGCAGGAACTAGTAATTACTCCCTAATTCATGTAGGCCTATCTAATCAGACTGGATGAAAGGCTCTTCCATTTCGATATTGTAATAGTTGGCATCTCATGGATGGATACTCAGAGGCGGTAAGCCAGGGTCTGAAACAGGTCATTGATGATAATGTTCAATACAAGCTTGTTTGGCAACTCAAGTTTGTGAAGGCAGCTTTGGAAGCTTGGGGCCGGCATAAACCTTGTCCCATCTTGGCTGAGAAGAAGGCTGCTCTTTGGGAAATACAAACTGCATTATAGGGTGACATTTTTAATGGGGATCTAGAAGTCAAGGAGAAATTGCTCATTCAGGAGGTTTTCCAGTTGCGACTTCATAATGAGATCTAGCTGGCCTAGAGAGCTAAATGTAATTGTCTCAAAGATGGGGACAAATGCACCAAATTCTTTTGTGATGTTGTTCGTGCGTGATCACATCATAATGGCATCTCTAAGCTGCTCGACGGGGATGAGAAGGTGATAGATACGCAAAGTGGTATCCAAGAGGAAGTGATCATATATTATTCTGATTTGTATAATCAATCTGATTACCTTACTATTTTTTTGATCTTGTTTGAAAGAGGGTGGTCACTCGCTTTAGAAATAATGAACTGTTGGCACCGGTTACATTGAAGAAAGTTGAGGTAATTGTCAAGGGAGTTGACCCCAACAAGTCGTCTGGTCAGGATGGTTTCAATAGCAAATTCTTTCAGATTCACTGGGAGGTGTTGAAATATCAAGTCCTTGGGGTGGTGCAAGACTTCTTCTCTCATAGACGTCTGCTAGGGGAGCTGAACCACACCTTCCTTACACTGGTGCCGAAGAAAGAGGAAGCCTTGAATTTGGTTATCTTTCGTCCAATTGCCTATTGTAATTATATATATATAATTATTACCTATTTGATGCGTAGGAGGATGGAGCGGGTTATGCAGGGGTTGGTGTCAAAAAATCAGGCAGGATTCATTATAGGCAGGTTAATTGCAGAGCATAACCTTTTAACACATGAGTTGATTCACGGATTCAACAAACCAGAGGAGACAAAGGCTTGCCTAAAGTTGGACCTTCGTAAGGCGAATGACATGGTTAATAGGAATTTTTATACCAGGTTATGATGGCTATGGGATTTAACCGTATATGGGTTGCTAGGGTTCGGAAGTGTGTATCGACGGCTACCTTCTCAGTATTTATCAAAGAGCATCCTTTTGGGTTAATTCAGAGCACTCGAATTACGATAGAGAGATCCTCTATCTCCGTACTTGTTCACATTAGTGATGGAGTACTTTACTTGTATGATGGATGTCGCATCACATGAATCATATTCAGCCATTATTTAGGAGGACCTTTCCACGTATCTATCACCTTATCTATGCAGACAATATTTTAGTTTTTCGGGTTCCTAATAAGGGGAGTCTGGCTATGCTTTCCAGGATTATGGGGGAGTTTGGTCGGCTATCCGGGCTACATCTGGATATAGACAAGAGTAAGGTTTACTTTAATGCCCAATGCACTTTGAAAGAGGAGCACAATAGTGTTGGGAGTGGAGAAAGGAAACATGCTAGGGACATGGAGTGTGCTAGCCTGGTGGAGTTTACGCAGCAGAGGGTAGAGGGGTGGCGGGCCCAAAACCTATCTTTTGGTGGCTGTATAGAGTTGGTACGTTCAATAGTTACTTCTTTAGCAATGTATCGGTTGCAGGCAATTATGTTACCTAGTGCTACCATAAGTAAAGTAGAAAATATTTGTGCAAACTTCATTTGGAGAGGAGGATTGCATGCTATTGCATGGGAGCAACTATGTCATCTACAGAAGGAGGGAGGAGTTTGGTTGCGATCGTTGCAGACTTTGAGAGCGGTATTGGGTATGAAGCTCATGTGGAAATTTATAAAGGGTGAGCCATTCTGGTGCATAATGGGTACTAGAAGGGAAGTAATTTCTGGAACTACAGGTACAATAATAATGATTCAGTCACATTTAAGTGTCTGTTATAGCATCATAATACCATGAAATTGACTATTACAAGGGTGATACTAGATGGAAAATCTGCTAATCTTTAATTAGACCCACGGATTTAGCATAGAAGTCTATTTGACTTCAGTATGAATATCATGTCTAGGGGCGCGGCCAAAAAGACTACTGTAGACAGTATTATTTAACATGGACATTAGCACCTGGCGGGTCACACTCATGTAGCCAGATTCGTTTGAGGCAGATCCAAGAGGAGATAGATAACAATAGTTGGCTGGAACATCAGCGAAGGAGGAATTCGAATTTGAATCATGCTTTGAGCTAGTTTGCCCTAGTTCACTAGGAGTTCGAAAATATAGATTTTGTTTGGGTTAAAGGTTTGGCAAGAAAAATGCAGCTATGCATCTACCGTCTGCTGCTAGGGAGGCTTCTGACGAAGGACAAACTGATAAGGTTTGGTGTCCATGTTGGAGACCCCATATGCTCCTTCTGTGCTTTGCATAATGAATCGATGGCTCACTTATTCTTTCAATGTCCTATTACAGGGTGCCTTTGGCAAGAGCAACATCGGTTGTTGTCGAGGAATTTTGGTGGAGAGTCTACTATTGTGGGGATCGTTAGATGTATTCAACCTGAGAGATGTCGAGATTCCTTATGGTTTCGAGAGGCTAGACTCAGACTGTAAGCTATGGTGTGGCATGTTTGGCGGGAACGGAGTAGAAGGATATTTGAGGGAATTGGCACCACTATCATGGGAGTTTTACACAACATAGAATTTAATATATTAGCAATGAAATGAGGTACAAGCACTTATATATATATATATATATATATATATATATATATATATATTTGAAAACTAAATTTTAAATTCAAAAAATTAGAAAATTAAATTGTTTAAGAAATCTAAATGTAAAATATTTGAACTATATCATAAAAAAATATTTTACGTGCAACGTACGTAAATTAAATATGTATCCCCTCTTTTATTCACATACATCCATAATAAATAATAATTAAATTTAGTTATTTTTTGTAAATCTTTATATATATATATATATATATATATATATATATATATATATATATATATATATATATTGAAAGAAGGTAATTTTGGCGAACGCTCCCACCAGAAATCGATCTCCTGACCACTCAGGCGGCATGCCTCATCACTACCAACATGCCACAGACCGTGTGCACACACACCAAAGGGCAGCCTTTTGGGTTTATTCAGAGCACTCGGATTACGATAGGGAGATCCTCTGTCTCCGTACTTGTTTACATTAGTGTTGTAGTACTTTACTTGTATGCTGGATGTCGCATCACATGAATCAAATTCAGCTATTATTTAGGAGGACCTTTCCACATATCTATCACCTTATCTATGCAGACAATATTTTAGTATTTCTAGTACCAAATAAAAGGAGTCTGGCTACGCTTTTCAGGATTATGGGGGAGTTTGGTCGGCTGTCAGGGCTACATCTGGATATAGACAAGAGTAAGGTTTACTTTAATGCCCTATGCACTTTGAAAGAGGAGCACAATAGTGTTAGGAGTGGAGAAAGGAAACATGCGAGGGACATGGAGTGTGCTAGCCTGGTGGAGTTTACGCAGCGAAGGGTAGAGGGGTGGCAGGCCCAAAACCTTTCTTTTGGTGGCTGTATAGAGTTGGTACGTTCAATAGTTACTTCTTTAGTAATGTATTGGTTGCAGGCAATTATGTTACCTAGTGCTACCATATGTAAAGTGGAAAATATTTGTGCAAACTTCATTTGGAGTGGAGGATTGCATGCTATTGCATGGGAGAAACTATGTCAACCACAGAAGGAGGGAGGAATTGGGTTGCGGTCGTTGCAGACTTTGAGAGCGGTATTGGGTATGAAACTCATATGGAAATTTATACAGAGTGAGCCATTCTGGTACGTAATAGGTACTTGAAGGGAAGGAATTTCTGTAACTACAGGTACAATAACAATAATTCAGTTACATTTAAGTGTCTGTTATAGCATCGTAACACCATAAAATCGGCAATTACAAGGGTCATACTAGATGGGAAATCTGCTAATCTTTGGTTAGACCCATGGATTCAGCATAGAAGTCTATTTGACTTCAGTATGAATCTCATGTCTAGGGGCTCAGCCAAAGGGACTACTGTAGACAGTATTATTCGACATGGACGTTGGCAGCTGGCGGGTCACACTCATGTGGCCAGATTCGTTTGAGGTGGGTCCAGGAGCAGATAGATAACAATGGTTGGCTTGAAAATTAGCGAAGGTTTGACAAGAAAAATGTAGCTATGCATCTATCGTCTGCTGCTAGGAAGGCTTTTGACAAGGACAAACTGATAAGGTTTGGTGTCCATGTTGGAGACCCCATATGCTCCTTCTGTGCTTTGCATAATGAATCGATGGCTCACTTATTCTTTCAATGTCCTATTACAGGGTGCCTTTGGCAAGAGCAACATCGGTTGTTGTCGGGGAATTTTGGTGGAGAGTCTACTTTTGTGGGGATCATTAGATGTATTCAACCTGAGAGATGTCGAGATTCCTTATGGTTTCGAGAGGCTAGACTCAGACTGGAAGCTATGGTGTGGCATGTTTGGCGGGAACGGAGTAGAAGGATCTTTGAGGAAATCGGCACCACTATCATGGGAGTTTTACACAACATAGAATTTAATGTATTAGCAATGAAATGAGGTACAAGCATATATATATATATATATATATATATATATATATATATATATATATATAAGCAATTTAAAAAAATAGAAAATTAAATTGTTTAAGAAATCTAAATGTAAAATTTCAAAACGAAAATTAGTTTCAAAGAAAATTGCATATATATATATATATATATATATATATATATATATATATATATATATATATATATATATATATATATATATGGCATTTCTGATCCCCCTCTCCCTTCCATCAGAGTCCTCCCCATGGCCCTTCCCCCGCCGCTCCTAGCCGACCGGCCCTCGCCTCCTCCCCCTCGCCTTGCCCATGCCGCCCTATCGCACCCCGCTGCCATCTCTGACTTGTCCTTGGCGCGTCACCGTCGCAGCGGCTCTGGGCAGCAAGCTCGCAGCCTCCTACCGTGGCCACCGTTGGCATCACCGTCGTGCTCGGTTTGCGCCTCGTCGCCCCCCTCTCCAGCCTCCCGGCGAGCCGCATCCGTCCGTCCTCGGCCCCCCTCCTCCTCCACCGTCCCGTGGGTGGACTGCGGCACAGTTGCTGCTTGTGGAGCGCAGCCATGCGGCAGCAGGCGTCGTCCCCGTCAGAGTCGCTCCAGCCTTAGCCTTTCCGTCGGCCTCCTGGCCTTCGATTCTGGGGCCTTTCTCCTCCGCCCTCTCCCGTCCAACCACCCCGGCTGCCTCCCTCAACCCCTCGGTCGCCAATTCCCCCCTCCCTCAGGGTCTCGCGACGAGTCTGGCGTCTCCCCGTGGCGCTGCCAGACCTGAGTCGGCCCCGACCGCTCTTGCTGGATGAACCACCCATCGATCCCCAACCGCGCTATTCTTTCTGCGGTTCACAGAAGTTGCGATATCGCGGAACGCAGACAACTATAGCATGACCTCATGAATATCAACAACCACAACTATAACCTCCTATGGATTTGCATTGGGGACTTCAATGCCATCACCTGTGAAGAAGAGAAACTTGGTGGTCGCCCCCCACCTCTGCCCACCATGCAAGAATTCAACGATTTTATTTTCAACTCTCACCTCACATCCCTCCCGTTCACGGGCAACGCATTCACCTGGTACAACAAGCAGGAAGGCAACCGTCATCAATTCTTCCACCTCGACAGGGCTTTAACGAATGCTCACTGGCTTGGGATAGGGACTACCTCTAAGCTATCTCATCTTAATGCCACCGAATCAAACCACGCCCCACTACTAGTTGAAATCACCAGCTCATCCAATAGTCCAGGAAAAGCTTCCGATTCCTGGACTTCTGGACCGAGCACCCCCAATTTTTGGGGGTCGTCACAGAAGCCTGGAATAGCACAAACACGCTTGATCCTCTCAATCGAGTAGCCAACAAACTTCAGGCTACGAGGAAAGCTCTAGCAGCCTGAAGCAAGCAAGCTTATGGAGATATCTTTCAAGCCATTCGTGAGGCAGAGGATGATGTTACTCGAGCCGAAGCCAGGTACATAACCGACAGCTCGCCCGAGACCAGGAAGGCTCTGAACCTCACCAAAGCCATTTTCAAATTTTGACTGAAAATTGAGACCGATTTCTAGAAGCAAAAAGCCAGGATCAAATAGGACAGCTAGGGGGACAACAACTCGAAATTCTTCCACGCCTGTGTAAATGGGCGTAGACAAAAACTCATCCTCCACCAGATTGTCCTTGACGACAGTACCAGCATCAATGATCCTAAGGGTATCCAAGTGGAGGCAGCTAAGTTCTATTCTAGACTCTTCTCCAAGGATACGGTCATCAGAGACAACACCTTCCTGGACGAGGTTCCCCAGCTCATTAGCGACATCGATAATACCCGGCTCGAACAGCCCCCTTCCGAGTACGAAGTGAAAGAAGCCGTTTGGGCCCTAGATGAACACAGTACGCCAGGGCCAAACAGATTCTCGGGAATCTTTTTTCGTACCTGCTGGAATATTATCAAGGTTGACATTCACAATGCGGTCGTCGCCTTCCTCCAAGGAGCTACTTACCCCAGAGACATCTTGAGCACCAACCTTATCCTTATCCCGAAGAAAGATAACCCTGAGACATTCTGTGACTTTCGTCCAATCAATCTCTGCACCTTCACCAACAAGATCATCTCCAAGATCATCGCATCCCGCATGGCAGGCCTCCTCCCCAAGATCATCTCGGAAGAGCAGAGTAGATTTGTTATGGGAAGAAATATCCAATATAACATCATGTTGGCCCAAGAGTTACTCACCTGCATGAAGCTCCCAACAAGAGGGGGCAACATTGCCATCAAATTGGACATGGAGAAAGCCTACGACCGACTGGATTGGCAATTCATGATCTAGGTCTTCAGAGCCTTCGGATTTTCAGAAACTTGGATTAACATCGTGTGGAGATCGATCAGCAACTCGTGGTTCTCCATAGTTATTAATAGCCATGCGGACGGCTTCTTCAAATCTAGTCGTGGAGTTAGGCAAAGAGATCCTCTATCCTCCACCATCTTCATCATAACGGAAGACGCTCTGAGTAGAAACCTTAACAAAATGGCGCATTCCCCAAACTTCTAGTACTACCACACAGCCAGCGGCTGCCCGATCATCACCCACCTGGCCTTCGTCGACGATATACTCATATTCTCTGCCGGGGACACCGGATCGGTGGACGTCGTCCATAATACTCTCCAGAGGTACGAAATGTGCTCTGGACAGAAGATCAACTCGGATAAAAGCGTTATCTACACCCACCACAATATCAAAAGAGAGCAAGTGGCTAGCATCTCGACTACCACCTCATTCTCTGTCCAGCACCCTCCATTCCACTACCTAGGGTGTCCCCTCGTGTACGGCAGATCTAACGCCGGGATCTTCGAAAAATTGATCACCCACATCAGAAAGAAACTCGAGGGCTGGCACAATGCCACGCTTTTCCCCGGAGGCAAGATTATCCTCATAAATCACGTCCTCACTTTCATCCCCATCCATACCCTGGCTGCCTGCTCCCCTCCCAAGAAAGTTCTATCCAACATCGAGGGCATCTTCAACAACTTCCTCTGGGGACACAGTAGCGGCCACGACAAGTACCACTGGGCCAGCTGGGATACCATGGCTCGCACCATCGGAGAGGGAGGCCTGGGCTTCAAAAAACTGTCCCACATCGTTAATGCCTTTTTGATGAAATTGTAGTAAAAGCTCCGTACGAGTCAGAATTTATGGTCCAGATTCATGAAGGCTAGATACTTCAAACATATCCACCCGTCTACGGCCATCGCGAACAGCAGATCATCCGTGGCCTGGCGTCGCATTCTTATCGGGCGATCACTCGTCGAACCAGCGATCCACCTTAAGGTGGACGACGGCAAAGCCTCACCATTTCTGGAGCGATGGACAGGTGATCTCCTGCTCCCCAATAATTCTGCTGCTCCCAGGAATAGCACTATTAAGGACCTGTGGGACCCTCCTTCTAACAACTGGAATTGGAACAAAATTCGGGTTTGGGCTGGTTCCGAGGCGATTAATTATATCCGACGTACTGGAGTTCAGATCCGACCTGACGCAGATAAGCTCGAGTGGTCGCCCGATGTTAACGGAGCATTCTCGGTTAAGTCAGCCAGATGTGTGATCCTAGGTAACGCGGCTACATCGCCTACTAGTGCATCCTTCTAGCAGACCTACATCCCCAAGAAGTGGTTCTTCCTCATCTGGAGAGCCCTTTGCAACATCCTCTCCACTGATGACACTCTCAACACCATCAGTTTCAGCCTTGCTTCTGCTTGCACATGCTGCTTCGATCGATAATTAGAAACGATTAACCACATCCTTTGCCAAGGGGAACATCCGATCAAGGTTTAGAGAGCCCTTTTCCAGCGTTGCAGAATTCCTCATGGGGGCGACAACTTCACACACACCATGGCCACATGGGCCTCAACGTCCCATGGCTACCAGATCATCGCTACGGCTGCCACGTGGGTGCTGTGGAAGAATCGGAACAAGGCCAGATATGAAGGTCGCCAGTACAACGCAGACCAACTTATATGGAAGACCATTCGTCAGTGCCGCAAAAGAAGATCCATCTGCAAACATGACCAGACGGTATTCTGAAACTCTCTCCTATCCCCGGATTAGCCGGGGTGACTCTCATTTTCTCTTTTTCTGTCAGTATACATGTATATGCTTCGGCATTTTGCGCCTTATGGTATACTTGTAGTTCGGCCTTTTAGCCTTCTTGAATAAAATGGGTGGTTTAAATATATATATATATATATATATATATATATATATATATATATATGTATAAATATATATATATATATATATTCTTTTTTGGAATATATATATATATATATATATATATTTATACATATATATATATATATATATATATATATATATATATATATATATATATATATATATATCTCTTAACCACTAGGCTAGAGGTCATTTGCGTTTATATATATATATATATATATATATATATATATATATATATATATATATATATATATATATATATATATATATATGATACAAAACTGCTATGCCACCTTCCTTCCTTCCCCCGGGTCCCTCTCCCCTTTCCTCCGTCTCCAATAGGTCCCCAGCCTCCCACTCCATCCTTCCCCTCGCGCCGGATGTCGGGTGTCAGATCAGCTCCCTCTTCCGCCCCCTCAGTCGTTGGCCATTCACCGTCTTCCAGCCGCAGAGGGAGACGACGTTTCCGCCATCCTTACCTCCCCCGGCCACAGCCTCCGCTGCAGCCACCCCCCTCAGTTCCCTCCCCGTCCGTCCTGGGTGCTCCTCCTTTCCTCGCATGGACGGACGATCAACTCACCCTCATTGGGCGTTGGTGGGTTCGGGCCCACCCGCACACCGTCCCATCGCAGGCGTCGTCTCCCTAGGCTCATCGGCTTGTGCCTTCCTCGGTACAAGGCACTGTGCTCTCGGACCGGTCCGCCCCTCCCACCCTCTTCGGGTCGGTACCCCCCTCCGGTAGGAGCGGCCGCAACGGCTTCCAAGACCCCCCCCTCCCGCATCGGAGCTACGCACGATCGTCCCTCGTCCACTCGGAACGGATGACTCTGGTGGCCCATCTGTCTTCAGGTCCCCTGCATCGGCCCTCGCACTGGCGTCCTGCCCGTGTCGGGTCCCATCCGACTCCTGCTCACCCCCATCGGGAGGCGTGAGACCAACGTGCCTAACGTGCGTTTCGAGCACCTTTTGCCTCTTTTCCTTGACAGGCGCAGTCAACCCGATCTCTTTTTTATCGCCCCTCGGGTGTCGTGCGGTTCCCATCCGACTCCTTGACCGACGCAGTCAGCCCGGGCGCAATCCTACACCATGTGCCTGACTCTACCAACCCTCCTCCTTGTGCGCCAGCTGAAGCTCTCCGGGCGCAACCCATTATCTGAGCCCCTACCACGGGTGTCGTATGGAGCAGTCCCCTTGCGCCCTACTCATTTGGGCTGCCTCATTGTGTGCCAGCTGGAGAGCACCTGGCGCAATCCATAGGCTGCGCCCCTGGCCCCTCTCCCATCGAGGCAGAGTCTCCTGAACGGTTCAGCCCTAGCGCAAGTCCCAAGGTTCCTCGCAGTGCGCCAGCGGGCGATCCCCAGGCACAACCCATGGGTTGTACCCCTAGTCCCGTGCCTGCCGAGATTGTGACCTTCTCGCACCCCTGCTTGGCGTCTCCGGTGCCGCTTGAGTTGACCTTCGCCACCCCACTGCTTCGTCCCCATTCGTCTCCCTCTCTGGCGCATCCGGCATCTGGCGGCGGGCCTCTTTGCCCCTCGACGCTTGCGTTCCAGCTCCCCCTCCGTCCGAATGTCGCTTTACCCTCTGGTCTTTATGGCACCGTGCCTCTCATCGCCCCTCTGGCGCTTAGTGCTATCCAGTCACTCCCGTGCCTTCCCTTCTGCCTCGTGCCTCTTGGCGCGGGCCCTGCCATGGCGGCATCCTTCCCCTCTTTGGTGCCTACTTTCGTTGGAGTGGCCCCCGTGGGTATGTCGAGCGTGCTTGCCTCAGCGGTGATATCTCGATCCTCCGAGCACCCCGGACAGAGCGCCAACCCGACGACGCATTTCACTCTTCCCACCGCCTTTGAGCAGGCGCCGCCTCCTCTAGACCCTGTGCACACCCCTTCCACCGGTCCTGTGCACGCCCTCACTTCGATCACTCCCCGTGCAGTGGTCCCCCGGTATATCCACTACCCTTACCAACCCCAGCCTAACGGCCCCACCTCATGCTCCCTCTTTTGCCGAGGCCCTCCGGCCAGATCGCGGAAGGCACTTCCTCCCCTCGGCCGTAGAGACTATACTTTCGGACGTCGAATTCCCACCACCCATCGCCGGCTACCCCATTCGTGTCCCCTTCGCCACGCTAGAAATCTCCTCCCTATCCTCCTCCTTCTCTAAGACGTTCGTCCTCAAATTTGGATCCGGATGCCCAAAAAATGCCATAGTCCATGAAGCGGTCGCCAGGTGGGGTCATTTCGTAGCATACCGGTTCGCTCCGCTTGACTCAAACCACATGATCCTCCACCTTTCATCTGAACTGGACTATGCTGTAGTTCGGGCCAAGGGCACTTCCAAAATAGGAATACAGACCGCTAAAATCGTCAAATTGTTCCCTAACTTCAACCCCAAAGTAGACTCAACCATCATATCCACATGGATCACCCTCCCCAACCTTCCCTTGGTTTATTTCCCCGCAGCTGCCCTCAAACGGATAGCCAGCTCCTTCGGGACCCTGGTAGCTATCGCAGAAGAAACACGTAACCTCTCCAAGTGTAACTACGCAAAAATATGCGTGGAGCTAGATCTCGCGAACGACCCCCCTCCAAACTCATAGAGATCGAGCTCGAAGATCATACACAGCGCAAACCGCTGGTCTATGACAACAACATCATTTTTTGTAAACACTGCCAGATGAGCGGTCACTTATTGCAACACAGCTTCCGTACGAACCCGAAGTTAAAGAAGTCTAGCACGCGCTACCCGCGCATGCCGATCGCGCAACGTACCCCAGACACTGTCAAACAGACTGAGCCGTCCAATCCTACCCTTCTAATCGATGGTCCGACACGTCAAACCCGCCCTCGCCCGACCGACGTGATGAGCTCCGCCATCGCCCTATTCAATCCTCTTGCTATCTCCCTCAACAATGCCTTTGAAGTCCTCTCACACATCGCTCCTGACAGCACCATCGACAACTCATGTGAGCTCGCTTCGTCCATCACTGGCGAAGACGCCCAGCCAGATTCCCCGAAGCCCAGCCGCTCTTTCGAACAGCATAACTTCCCTCACACACTTCACCCAGGCACCGACTTCGCGCCCAAACTACCACCCCCCATCTCAACCAACAACCGCGCTGAGATCACCATCCCCCCTCCAGAGGACCCTCACCTTCTCCATCTCTCCACCGGCCGCCCTCATCAGTCTAGAGAGATTCTAACGGAGAGCCGCCCTGCACTGCTTTCTGAACCACGGATTCCCGATGCTCATCCTTCTCGTCTCACATTCGAGCCGACCACAGAGGTAGGGCCCCCTCGGTACCATCTTTCCCCCAAAGCGGACGTTAAACCCAGCTTTAACCTCCCTTTAACCGGCAGGTTCTGGCAAGCCAAGGAAGCGGGTTTCCTGGACCGTGACAATCCGCTATACGCCCTGGAAGAATATGACAATGATTCGACGACCTCCACGATAGATGTCAATGGTAGCAGTGAACCCTGCTGGCCTTGTAAAGCCACTGATGTTATCGGGTCCACTAACACACCCACCAAAAAAACCTCCTCCAAGAAAAATAAAAACAAACAAAAGCAGCAGACGACTATGACTACAAGATCGGCCATGAAGCTTAACCACCTCCCTCCCAATACCACTTCAAATGCTTAACATTATCTCCTGGAACGTGAGAGGTCTCGAAAATAAACCGACGCTGAATAGAATCCTCAGCCTCAAGAAAACTAATCGAATTGACCTATTAATCGTCATTGAACCAAAAATTCCTCAAAGAAGTGTAAACCCCCTCCCTAAATTTTGCTATATTTTAAACTTATTTATGTATATTTTAATCACCTCTAATCGTGTTATATTTTATTAGGTAAAATTTTTGGTATACATATGAGTATGTGCAAGTATTTTAGTACTAAATAATAAATATCAATGATATTTATTTTAAGATTTTAGACTTCGTTTTAGTATTATATATACAACTTCTAGATATTTTTATTTTTTATTTAAAATAAATCTTGATAATAATGATGATAATAATAATAATAATTTGATTATTAATAAATTAGAAATTAGCCAATTATTACTTGGACAATGATTGTGTTAATCATTATGTACTTATTGAATACTGGTTTCATTAAAATTAAGTAATGAATGATTAATATTTGTAATCATTAATGTAATAATGAGTGGTTAATTTCTGAAATGGCTAAAGAATTATTTGAAATGGCTAATACTATTGTGTAACTATTGATATTATTAATAAGGATTGTTTTACATGTATATCCAGGACTTGAAACGGACTGTGGTCCCACCACCACCCTTTTGTATAGATATTATTGTACAAATTAACAAATAGCAATTTTAGTAGTTGTCCGGTACTAACATATGCATTGGCGCATGGCACCAAAAAAAAAGGGACTCGGGAGCACCACTACACCCCTGTTTTAGGGGAAATTTATGAAATGCCCAAAAACTAAAACAGTTTCATAAAAAACCCACCGCTAAAAAAACTTTCATCGCGTGCCCAGAATTAGAGAAACTTATCCAAAGCGGGTTCCAAATGACCCTTTTACCCTTCTAATTTATTCAAAGCACCCGCGAAACATACTCTTCAAAAAAAAAGATTTCGATTCTTCATCTTCTTCGTTACGCTGCTCACTTTCTTTTCTTCCTCTTCTTCGATACGCTGCTCACTTTCGAATCTAGGTTTTCTTCTCCAAAATCTTTCCATGTCAAAATGGAGGTCAAAACATCATTTTTTTGCGTTTCTGAAATTTCGAAAGTCGGTCTAACAAAATAGTTGTTACTTTCAGGCTCCTCGGAAATACGCTCGTTTTGCGACAAACCGGGCCTCATTTCGATCTCCCAGTCAAAAGTTATGGCTTTCAAAACTTTCAACTCGCCATTCTCCGTGGTAAAATCACGGAGAATGGCCATTTCTAGTGTTAAAACGCAGGAGAATAGTCATTCTCCGTACTAAATGACGAAGAATAGCCATTTTTCGTACTAAATGACGGAGAATGGTCATTATCCATGTCAAAACCACGGAGAATTGCCATTCTCCGTGGTAAAATCACGGAGAATGGTCATTCTCCGTGATATTAACACGGATAATAATCATTCTCCGTGATCTTTACACGGAGAATGGACATTCTTCGTCATTTTTTACAACGAAGAATGGTCATTCTCCGTCTTTTTCGATGCGGAGAATGATCATTCTTCGTGATATTAACACGGAGAATGACCAATCTCGTGTTAACATGGAGGAGAATGGTCATTCTCCGTATTGAAAAATACGGAGAATGATCATTCTCCGTGTTAAAATCACGGAGAATAGCTATTCTCCGTACTAAAATGACGAAGAATGGTCATTCTCCGTGATATTAACATGGATAATAATCATTCTCCGTGATCTTTCCATGGAGAATGGACATTCTCCGTCATTTTTTACAACGGAGAATGGTCATTCTCCGTCTTTTTCGACAGAGAGAATGGTCATTCTCCGTGATATTAATACGGAGAATGACCAATCTCGTGTTAACATGGAGGAGAATGGTCATTCTCCGTATTGAAAAAGACGAAGAATGACCATTCTTCATGTTAAAACCACGGAGAATAGCTATTCTCCGTACTAAAATGACGGAGAATGGCCATCTCCGTCACTTTACCACGGAGAATGACATTCTCCGTGTTAAAACCCATAGAAAATTGTCATTCTCTGTGGTTTTTAACAAGGAGAATGCCATTTTCTGCGGTTTTTAAAACGGAGAATAGTCATTCTCCGTCATTTTAGCACGGAGAATGGTCATTCTCCGTGGTGGAGAATGGTCATTCTCCGTGGTTTTAACACGAAGAATATTTTTTTTAGAAAAATTTTGTCAGGAATAAAGAGTTTCGTTCTTCTTTCAAAACGATGATAATTCTTATGGAAAAGAAGAAGAAAGATCTTCTCTCCACAATTGACCTAATCGTCGGAAAACTTCAAATGTCTCCACGATGAAGATGATGATGATGGTGATAATGATGATGAGCGATGATCTGAGTTCGACTGAAGAAAAGCACACCTAACTACGAATGATCTTTGCGATCTCTGCTGAAGATGAGAGCAATGGAATTCAGATTTCCCGTGAAGAAGAAGAAGACAAAAATCGCAATCCAAATCTGAGTTTTTTGAATTCAAATACATATAGATGACCAATTCGCGTGGAGGGGTAGTTTCGGTGTTATAAAAATAGCAATTTCTAGCGGGTGGCATCTAAAAGGAAATCTTGGAATATTTAACGTGAAAATACATAATTCTGGGTATTTCATAAAACTCATCCAGCGGGTGGGCATTTCATAAAAGCCCACCCCGAAATTGGGTTTCTCAGCAATTTCCAGCCTATTTTATTAGGAGAGGGAGCATGACCCCCTATAACCAATGACCCAGACCCCCTTCTCTCTTATATATAAGTAAATAGAGGCGACAGTTGAATTAGACCCCCCCTCTCCGATCCACACATATAAATATATAGTTGGTATAAAAAAAACCCTTAAAGCCCTAACCCTGCGACCTCTCTGCCAACCTAGCCGACCCCTACGCCTCCTTCAAAGCGCCGCGAACAGTCGCACCCGCAGAGGTCAGCCACGCGCACGCCGCACAGTAGCAGCGGCAACTTGCCCAGGTACCATATTCACCCTCGATTTTCTTTCATAATGCTTAACCGGTTTACGATCTGTAATTTCTACAGAGATCCTAATTGGCCCTCTACCAAGCCAACTAAATATAATAATTTAGTTTGGCAAGGGCAGCTCGTGAAATAAATCCTGAAAGTTTGGGAAAAGTCATTGTCGTAAGGACAGATTTACACGAGTCGAAGCCCCTGTTTAGCATTGATTCCCAACCAGTATATCGCAAATTTTTAAAATCAGTTTGAAGAGTTTAATAGCCAACCTGAACATGAACAAAAATCAACTTTTAGATTTTTATCATAGATTATTGTACACTGTTTAACTTCAGTTCCTATATAGGAAAATTTTCAGTTTTGAAAAAAAATTATAAAAATCCGATACAGCGTGTGCCCCAACAAACCAGGCAAAGTGGTCGCACGCTATTTCACGACCCGCACCCACTGTGAGGGTACGAGTACGTAACGACGCCCAGCCTAGGCCACAGTGTCGGTGGTAGAGCGCTGTCCTAGATTACTATCTAACCAGCAACTCACACAATTATAATGTACTCATCATGATCAACTCCGAACGGAGGACAAGTATAAATATTGTAACTCAATCACAGTCTAAGCACGATAAGATAATCACAGAAGAATTAACTAAGAATAAAAAGACAACTACTAAAATAATAACAACTCTCAAAAAATCTCAAATACTACACAAGTCTCAAATCTTCTATAACAAATTCAACATGAAAACATATGCTGGTCTACTAAACTAAATCCTGGTCACTCCTGAGTGTCGGGGCCAAAGGTAGGCATCCCGTCTCCGGGTCCATAATATGTAGGGTATGTATCCTCAGGGCAATCATCTGTAAAATTTCAACAGGTCCAGTCAGGACAGGAACGAGTACAATTCATCAAGAAATCCCAAGTAAATGACAGAGAACTATAAAGCAGTTATAGACAGTTTCATTGATGAACATGGTAGTTTGTATACAGGTGATGGTATAGAGAAACAGTTAAGATACAAGGAAAGTAAGGTAAGTAAAACAAGAGAAGAATCATAGCAATAAAGACTGTAAATAGAAACTAGCTGAACTAGAGCAACATGATATAAGTCCAGAATGTAAATGTAAACAAGTGCAAAACCCAAGTAAATCCAAACAACATGAATCTGATACTAGGTGATTCCAGTACAAGATGAGTCCGGTATAAGGTGAGTCCAGTCGGTGATCAAAGGTTCCAGGGTGAGTCCAGTCTATACTCTAACAGTGTGTTTTAAAATATCGGGATCGACATGTGAACGGTTGTAGGTAATACGGCACACCGCACACTCGGCCAAGTGTGGGATGGCTATCGTTCTAGTATAATTCCAAGGGAGTGGTTCCAGTATTTGGGTATGTTCACATGTCTATTCCAATATTTTTCTGCCCAACAAGTACAAGTGAATCCATAATCCGACACAAAAATAGGTATAAGTCCAGCCAGTACACGAATGGTTCCAGTATTTGATTCCATGGTGGTTTCAGTAGGTGGTTCCAGTAATAGTGGCCAGACATAAATAAGTGAGTGTCGTATGAAATGGATCCAGCAATATCAAATCGTGTTTGAAACAGAGAATCAGATAGAACTAGCTACAACTGAAATATAGTAAACGACAAGTAAATGGAAGAACTATCAGAGAATGTACTCGCCTGCTACTCTGAAAAGAGTAGTGTAATATCAGATGTCTGCACCGGAGTCACAATGTCCTAAACAGAGTAATATGGGTTATAATATGTTTAAAATAAGACAGATGATGTTTATGATGCAATCTACATGATTTCTAGGTCAATCTAGGTCAAAGTCAACTCTAAGTCAAACCTGGTCAACTGTTTAGGTCAAACTAGGTCCAAGTCAAACTTGGTCAACTCTGGGTCAACCCTAAGTCAATACTCTAGTAAAACTAGGTCAATAGGTCACATCTAGACTTAATGTTGACTTTTGGTCAACTCTAGTCAATCTTGAACTATTGGGTCAACCTTGGTCAATTCTAGGGTTTTGGGTCAACTATTGGCCAACATAGGTCCCTACTAGTCTAGGTTTATCTAAAACCTACATTAAAACTAAACTCTTAAGTTCTAACCCATAAACCATAACATATTCTTAAATATATCTCATAGACATATATATGATATGTATACATACACTATAATATTATCTCTAGGATACATTACAATTTCTAAGCCCTCAGCCACAATACCAAAACACAAACTATCCTAATACATCATGTATATTACATTTTTACATTCATACATTTATTATCTACCTTGCATATACATACATACATATATATTACATATATAGATATAGAGATGTGAGAAGGGGCTATGTGTTGTGTGTAACAGGGAAGGGTTGAGGAGATATGTGTGTGTTGAGAGTGGACATGTAACAGGAAAAACAATATGTTAACAGGAAATAGCAGCTAGTGTAATGTATGGAATGAAATTCAGTGTTCATATGGATGTGCATGGTACATGAAAACAGTAGAAGGTTTGGTTGACAGTGTGTGTACATGTATATGTGATACAATATGTTAGGAAATCAGCGATGCTAATGTAATGAAATCTCAGGTATCAAATTCAATGTCAGTTAACTGAAATAAATTAGGAAATTCTTGACAGTAAGCTAATACACGTGTGGATAAGTCTCAGGCTTAAAGTAATGTGTCAAGGGGAAATGATTCTCAGGAATTTCAAGGTTCATATGGAAGTTTAAATCATGAAAAGAAATGGTTTGAAAACACACTTATATTTCAGGAATTCAACATTTCCAAACAGTGCATTGACAGTGGGTTAATCTCAGGAATTAATGTGTTAACAAGGAAGGTGTTGTAGTGTCAATGATGTGCGAACAATTAAGGCTGTGTAATATAAGAAATGGTATTGTAATAACTTAGGAGCAACTCAAGAAATGGCAA
This sequence comes from Iris pallida, assembly GCA_029216955.1. Taxonomy (NCBI): domain Eukaryota; kingdom Viridiplantae; phylum Streptophyta; class Magnoliopsida; order Asparagales; family Iridaceae; genus Iris; species Iris pallida. The sequence goes on from JANAVB010034418.1 coordinate 2,248,666, forward strand.
ATGACAGTTAGCAATAACTTAGGGAAGTTCAATACAATGACAGTTTACCCATTCCCAAACCAAATCGAAATCCATTTTTCCTTGACATCATCCCAAATCCAATATGTAACCAACCTAGCAGTAAACTAACACAAATGTACATGAATTAAACATGGCAAATTAACATCAAATATCAGTTTAAAAATGGAAATCAATTTCCAGAAACTATAAAACTGAACGTGTACCAGTCAATAGAGGGAATCTGAATTTCGAACCATTAAAACTTGTTAATATACAAATTAAATAGTTGGTAATTAGTAGTGTAGGTGTCATAGAGCCACACGAGTCTCATGGTGTCCCTACGACAGGACACGACATGTCCAATTATGCTTGAATACACACAGACACTGCACAGGCATACAGCGTCGTGCACGCATGTGTGTCGCCCTAGGACACGACACAGGGCACGATACGACTCGTGATCGTGCCCACGTGTTTGCCACATATAGGGCTACACATGTATACCCCTGCATTGTGTCCAAGTGAACCGTGGTGTCATGTCTAACCGCGTATCAGTGGCTCAAAACTGCACGAGCACAGCCTGCGCGTGCGGCCAGTACGACCAGTACGAGGAGGATTTCTCCTCGCACACGCAACCACACACTCCCGTCTTTTAGGAGGATGGTGGCAGATGATGCCCCAAGACCCTCGCCAAAATTGGTGTGTCCACGTTTCCTGTACAGGGAGATATTGAGCCTGTACAGTAGGACAGTGCACGTATCCTCGTGCGCGCGTGTCCAACTCGAAATCCGACACAAAAATAACACGAAAACACAAAACACTCTTCACCAAAATTAATGTACATATTTAGATCTACAAATTCATGTAATTAGATTTATAAAAATCAAAAATAAATTCCTAAGAGGCATTCTATCAAACACCTAACATACCTTATGACACGTGTCCGATACGGATACCAAACGGACACAAAATCTATCCAAATTCGAGTTACATCTAGGGGACCCCTAAACCTAGCCTAAAATGCAAGGAAATCAAAATAATAATACAATTTAAAGGGTTTTACCTATAGGTGCAAATTGCATGGAAAAGCTCCAAATGGGGGGTGTTCTTCTTGATGGCCAAATGCTCCAAATTAATCCCAAACTGAAATAGCCCTCCACCAACAGTCCATAAACTTCAATTAAAACCCAATGCAAAAGACTATGATGAAAAAGGAGATCAAATAAATAAAATGGGAATTTTTGGAAGGGGAAAAATACATTTCTTTCTCCAAGTGTTGGAATGATAAAAAAGAGGCAAGTCCTAATGAATAAGTGTTTATATAGGGTGGGGATCCCTATGTGGCTGGTCATAAAGAAAGGAATTAGGGTTAGGGTTTACTAAAATGGCCCATGGGCTTAAGTCATGATCAATAAAATCATTAAGCCATAAGTCATTTCATGAAACCACAAGCCATGACTTAAATTCACTGAACCAAATTCCCTCATTCTAAAACTATTCTCTAATAACTAAAATAAGTTAACTCAAGTTAGACTAGGGTCACCATGGTTAGGGTTAGGTTCTAGGCTAGTCCACTAGGTCTCAACAAGTCAAGGTCAACTAGAATTCACCAATTCAATAAATCATCAAATAATTCAAATAAGTCAAAATGACCAAATTACCCCTAGGCTAAAAATGATAATTAAATATTCTAATGACATGGTTAGGCTCTAGGTCATGCAGTCACTAGGGTTGCACTGGCAGCACATCAAAATCACAAGTCATGACTTAAAGCAGTTTTTAAATAGTCTAAAAATTATTAAAAATCACCAAAAATCATAATATGAAATAATTATCAATAAATAATAATTATAATTACAAAATTTCAAAAATACCTTCATCTGGAAAACTGGGTGTTACAATCCTACCCCCTTAGAGAAATTTCGTCCTCGAAATTTAAGTCGGTCGTACTCCTTCTAGGTCAACCACCCACAATCAAAGTCTCTAAGCAATTTCTAACTCATACAATTTGAAGAATAATATATAGAGTCATGGTCAGCCATAGCAGTTGAAGGTCTCATCTCGATGGACTAGCCATATTAGATCAAAACAGTCCCATGGTATCAACATGCAAGCAATATAGGGTGTTCTGCTAGAAAGATAAAGAAGCAACAATCATTAAGGTGTAGGACAGTCTATCATCCTATATGAAACTGGTAAGGACAACTAGGAATTAATTATGAAGGGTTACCATTCCAAAGATGATCAAAATCGAAAGTTTAAAGCACGAGTGTCAATAGCATTGAAATCCAATAACACAATATATGTAAAAGAAGATTTAGTCCCGGCACGATCTAAATTGATCAATTTTAAGATAAATCAAAGTTTGGGCAAGATGGAGAACGAGGCCATTGAAGTCTGAGCACGAGTATCCAAGATTTGATATCCATGTCACAATTAAATTAATTCAATTGAATAAGACTCCAAACACTGGATGATAAGGAGGATGACCCGGTCGACTGGTCACGATCAAGGAATTAGAATTTAAGGGATGATGCAAGGATATAGAAATAAGTCAATTTCCTCCTTTGTATAGGGAAACTAAACGTGATACCTTGGGTTGATCTATCAAGTACAGTGCATTTTCTTTCTGAAATATGCGAAAGGCAAAACAATAAAAGTTCAAAGACGATGTTATTAAGTACAATACATGGTTCATAGGCGATAGAAATAATTCAAAAGTGAATTGCCAAAGCTATCGTGGATGAGACACTAGGGCAAATTTAACTATGTCTCCCTCCATATTGAATAATATATGAAAAGCGAACCAAAGTGCAATAGGTTGATCAGACCATCATGCACCGATTCTGATTAGACAATATGTTAGTGGGTGCCAGCCCCCAATAAAATATGTCATGATCAAGCTCGAAAAAGATAAGCTTGCAAATTGGTGCTAAATTAGAAACATAAGATAGACAAAATATAAGTAAGAATAATGATGAAGGAAGTTAATAGTCTAAGATCCTTTAAACATCAAGGAGTGAGGGTGAATCAAAACAAGAGAAAAAGTATTTTCAAATCGAAGTTCATAATGAGATTCTCATGGGTCGTCCAGGAATCTCTCAAGTAGTCCTAACTGTGATTGAGTAACCTCTCTGCTAAAGCCTATTCCTTAGTTCCTATCGTAGGCTGTAGTGATACTCTAGTTCGAATACCACTACATAAACTCAACCTATATGGGCCACCACCAAAAACGTGTCACGACTCGCACCTACTGTAAGGGTACGAGTACGTAACGACGCCCAGCCTACGCCGCAGTGTCGGCGGTAGAGCGTTGTCCTAGGTTACTATCTAACCAGCAACTCACGTAATTATAATGTACTCATCATGATCAACTCCGAACGGAGGACAAGTATAAATATTGTAACTCAATTACAGTCTAAGCACGATAAGATAATCATGGAAGAATTAACTAAGAATAGAAAGACAACTACTAAAATAATAACAACTCTCAACAAATCTCAAATACTACACAAGTCTCAAATCTTCTATAATAAATTCAACATGAAAATATATGCTTATCTACTAAACTAAATCTCGGTCACTCCTGAGTGTCGGGGCCAAAGGTAGTCATTCCGTCTCCGGGTCTATAATATGTAGCGCATGTAACCTCAGGGCAATCATCTATAAAATTTTAACAGGTCCAGTCAGGACAGAAACGAGTACAATTCATCAAGAAATCCCAAGTAAATGACAGAGAACTATAAAGCAGTTATAGACAGTTTTATTGATGAACATGGTAGTTTGTATACAGGTGATGGTATAGAGAAACAGTTAAGATACGAGAAAAGTAAGGTAAGTAAAACAAGAGAAGAATCATAGCAATAAAGACTGTAAATAAAAACTAGCTGAACTAGAGCAACATGATATAAGTCCAGAATATAAATGTAAACAAGTGCAAAACCCAAGTAAATCCAGACAACATGAATCTGATACCAAGTGATTCCAGTACAAGATGAGTCCGGTATAAGGTGAGTCCAGTCGGTGATCAAAGGTTCCAGGGTGAGTCCAGCCTATACTCTAACAGTGTGTTTTAAAATATCGGGATCGACAGGTGAACGGCTGTAGGTAATACGGCACACCGCACACTCGGCCAATTGTGGGATAGCTATCGTTCCAGTATAATTCCAAGGGAGTGGTTCCAGTATTTGGGTATGTTCACATGCCTATTCCAATATTTTCCCGCCCAGCAAGTACAAGTGAATCCATAATCCGACACAAAAATAGGTATAAGTCCAGCCAGTACACGAATGGTTCCAGTATTTGATTCCATGGTGGTTCCAGTATGTGGTTCCAGTAATAGAGGCCAGACATAAATAAGTGAGTGTCGTATGAAATGGATCCAGCAATATCAAATCGTGTTTGATACAGAGAATCAGATAGAACTAGCTACAACTGAAATATAGTAAACGACAAGTAAATGGAAGAACTATCAAAGAATGTACTCGCCTGCTACTCTGAAAAGAGTAGTGTAATATCAGATGTCTGCACCGGAGTCACAATGTCCTAAACAGAGTAATATGGGTTATAATATGTTTAAAATAAGACAGATGATGTTTATGATGCAATCTACATGATTTCTAGGTCAATCTAGGTCAAAGTCAACTCTAGGTCAAACTTGGTCAACTGTTTAGGTCAAAATAGGTCCAAGTCAAACTTGGTCAACTCTGGGTCAACCCTAAGTCAATACTCTAGTCAAACTAGGTCAATAGGTCACATCTTGACTTAATGTTGACTTTTGGTCAACTCTAGTCAATCTTGAACTATTAGATCAACTTTGGTCAATTCTAGGGTTTTGGGTCAACTATTGGCCAACATAGGTCCCTACTAGTCTAGGTTTATCTAAAACCTACATTAAAACTAAACTCTTAAGTTCTAACCCATAAACCATAACATATTCTTAAATATATCTCATAGACATATATATGATATGTATACATAAACTATAATATTATCTCTAGGATACATTACAATTTCTAAGCCCTCAACCACAATACCAAAACATAAACTATCCTAATACATCATGTATATTACATTTTTACATTCATACATTTATTATCTACCTTGCATATACATACATACATAAATCTATGTGTTGTGTGTAACAGGAAAGGATTGAGAAGATGTGTGTGTGTGTTGAGAGTGGACATGTAACAGGGAAAACAATGTGTTAACAAGGAATAGCAGCTAGTGTAATATATGGAATAAAATTTAGTGTTCATGTGGATGTGCATGGTATATAAAAACTGTAGAAGGTTTGGTTGACAGTGTGTGTACATGTATATGTGATACAACATGTTGGAAAATTAGTGATGCTAATGTAATGAAATCTCAGGTATCAAATTCAATGTCAGTTAAATGAAATAACTTAGGAAATTCTTGACAGTAAGCTAATACACGTGTGGATGAGTCTCAGGCTTAAAGTAATATGTCAAGGGGAAATGATTCTCAGGAATTTCAAGGTTCATATGGAAGTTTAAATCATGGAAAAAAATGGTTTGAAAACACACTTATATTTCAGGAATTCAATATTTCCAAACAGTGCATTGACAGTGGATTAATCTCAGGAATTAATGTGTTAACAAGGAAGGTGTTGTAGTGTCAATGATGTGTGAACAATTAAGGCTGTGTAATATAAGAAATGGTAATGTAATAACTTAGGAGCAACTCAGGAAATAGCAAATGACAGTTAGCAAAAATTAGGGAAGTTCAATACAATGACAGTTTACCCATTCCCAAAACAAATCGAAATCCATTTTTCCTTGACATCATCCCAAATCCAACATGTAACCAACCTAGCAGTGAACTAACACAAATGTACATGAATCTGAATTTTGAACCATTAAAACTTGTTAATATACAAATTAAATAGTTGGTAATTAGTAGTGTAGGTGTCATAGAGCCACACGAGTCTCGTGGTGTCCCCACGAGAGGACACGGCGTGTCCAATTATGTTTAAACACACACAGATACTGCACAGTGTGTGTCGTCCTAGGACACGACACAGGGCACGATACGACTCGTGATCGTACCCACGTGTTTGCTACATATAGGGCTACACGTGTATACCCCTGCACTGTATCCAAGTGAACCGTGGTGTCGTGTCGAACCACGTATTAGTGGCTCGAAACTGCACGAGCACAGCCTGTGCGCGTGGCCGGTACGGCCAGTGCGAGGAGGATTTCTCCTCGCACACGCAACCACACGCTCCCATCTTTTGGGAGGATGGTGGCAGATGATGCCCCAAGCCCCTTGCCAAAATTGGCGTGTCCACGTGTCCTGTACAGGGAGATATTGAGCCCGTACATCAGGACAGTGCACGTATCCTCGTACGCGCGTGTCCAACTCAAAATCCGTCACAAAAATGACACGAAAACACAAAACACTCTTCTCCAAAATTAATGTACATATTTAGATCTATAAATTCATGTAATTAGATTTACAAAAATCAAAAATAACTTCCTAAGAGGCATTATATCAAACACCTAACATACCTTATGACACGTGTCCGATACGAACACCAAACGGACACGAAATCCACCCAAATTCGAGGTACAGCTAGGGGACTCCTAAACCTAGTCTAAAATGCAAGGAAATCAAAATAATAATACAATTTAAAGGATTTTACCTATAGGTGCAAATTGTATAGAAAAGCTCCAAATGGGGGGTGTTCTTCTTGATGGCCAAATGCTCCAAATTAATCCCAAAATGAAATAGCTCTCCACCAACAGTCCATAAACTTCAATTAAAACCCAATGCAAAAGACTATGATGAAAAAGGAGATCAAATGAATAAAATGGGAACTTTTGGAAGGGGGAAAAATACATTTCTTTCTCCAAGTGTTGGAATGATAAAAAAGAGGCAAGACCTAATGAATAAGTGTTTATATAGGATGGGGATCCCTATATGGCTGGTCATAAAGGAAGGAATTAGGGTTTGGGTTTACTAAAATGGCCCATGGGCTTAAGTCCTGATCAATAAAATTATTAAGCTATAAGTCATTTCATGAAACCACAAGCCATGACTTAAATTCACTAAACCAAATCCCCTCATTCTAAAACTATTCTCTAATGACTAAAATAGGTTAACTCAAGTTAGACTAGGGTCACCATGGCTAGGGTTAGGTTCTAGGCTAGTCCACTAGGTCTCAACAAGTCAAGGTCAACTAGATTTCACCAATTCAATAAATCATCAAATAATTCAAATAAGTCAAAATGACCAAATTACCCCTAGGCTAAAAATAATAATTAAATATCCTAATGACATGGTTAGGCTCTAGGTCATGCAGTCACTAAGGTTGCACTGGCAGCACATCAAAATCACAAGTCATGACTTAAAGCAGTTTTTAAATAGTTTAAAAATTACTAAAAATCACCAAAAATCATAATATGAAATAATTATCAATAAATTATAATTATAATTACAAAATTTCAAAAATACCCTCATCTGGAAAACTGGGTGTTATACGCTATACACATCGAAAGGCGTGTATGGAGTTTGCTGACATGTGGGAACTGACGAAACTCAGTTTCGTCGCATGTGTGCGACAAAATCAGTCTGTATCCGTCAAGATAACCCGTATTGATCCTTTGCAAACTTGGCCATTATTTCGTGCACGTTCGTCGGATCAACACGAAACTTACGCCATCATGACCGTATCATTTTTCTGGTCATGTATGCCAAGTTTGGTCTGAATCTGAGAAGGTTGATCGAAAAGCCAAATTGGCAGGCCCGCAACCCAACCCAACTGGCAATTTTGTGCACGGCTCATCGGAATCCAAAATTGGACATACCATTTGGTTCCTCCTCAAATCGGATTTGTAAAAATTAGTTTGACAACTTTAGAGACCATAGACATTGGCACGTATTTCGGTGCAAAATGGGTCCAACGACGGACATCGTTTTGATCCAAAATTTTGATTTTGCCCTTGTTTCAGAATTGGATTTTTGGACAGGCGTTTCCTAGACATATCTTTTATAACAAACACGTTCGTGATGTTTGTTTCAGCATCCGGAGCTCCTTATGGATTTTGACTTTCGTGTTGACGATTCCGATTGTTGGATTTTGCTGCTTCTCGCACCACCCTCAGACAAGATACCTTGCCTTATTTACTGTTTATAATTAGATGTATCTTTATTTATTTATTTAATGCATATTTATTATCTATTTTCAGTTAAATCCATTACTTGCTATTTTTAGTTCACTTTATTTTGCTTTCAGCTATTTTTTTTCCTTCTTGCTTTTTGTATGCATATAGACTTAGTCTTAGCGAACTACCTTCTGTTATCGATCTTGGGAGGGAGAAGACAGTTAAATGTATGGGCTACCAAAAATCCAAAAGCTATAGTAACTGCGTACTACGGTAGTCGAGTCGCGAGGGTCACTAGCCTCGAGCTATGTGGACTGATGGGTCACGTAGGCCGCTAGCCTCGAGTTATGCCTGCTGATAGTATTGGTACTTGACGTGTACGTATTGTGAGTTATTCCCTTGTCCTGGGGGAGTCAGCCTTCACCTGCCCATACATCGAGATGTCTTCTAAATTGCCTACTAGAAAGGTTAGGAGACCATAGTCAATTTCATGTCCCAGCCATGGCATGGGGAAATGTCACACTGCGGAATAGTGTGTTACCCCTTGTCCTTGTTTGGTTGAAGGGGAAGCCCACTATTTTGATGTTGGGATATTGAGCCGTGTTATGGTTTGGACACTTTACTTTATCTTTATTTTATGGTGCATTTATATCCAGATCATATGGCATGTTCTTCATGTATCTTGCTACGTCCCTCTGAGGACCTGGTGATATCTCCAGGTATAGACGATTTCCCGTAGGAGTATGGCTCGGCACTGGATCCTTCATACCTTGATGACGAGGCGTCTCCCGCTAATATCTAGATTTATGTTGTTCTTTGAGACTCATAGTGGACATCTACTTTATTTGAGATTATTTTTTATAGCTGTTTGGTGTGGGCATGTCCACCCGGCTATCTTTTGACTCACTCATTTATTCTATTTAGATTTCTTATATCTTCTGTATCTGCTGTGGATGACATATAGTTTACTGATTTTCTGGTCTGTGAATATATTATTACAGCTTATGTATATGTACGAGGATTCCATATATTGGCGTATTTATCGTATATATGCAGCTGGCATGTCTACGTACTTGGTCCTAAGTAATTTGGGACTGGGGCATTACATATTTTTGTGGTGGCCCATGCAGGTCAGAAATTATTGTTGGGTTACAAGACTGGACCCAACAAGCCTGCATATAGGAATAGGAATAGTATCTCATCCATGATTATTACCTCATTTGACTTCCAACCTTTTCAAATCCTCTTTGATTACCTGAATTTCCTTACGATCTACCCTTCCTTGACCGTAACCATGGCCTCAGACAAGAAGATAGTAGGACGATTGTACAGGCACGAACCCCGAACAAAACTTCAATTCTTAAAGGACTGAAATTTTTTATTTACTTTCATCATTTTTTCGCGTACTTATGTTCTACCATCTTGACCAATGCTGCTATCATAGCCTAGATTTGCAAGCTTAATCATTTTCGAGCTTGTTTATGACATATATGTTATTAGAGGTACCTCACTAACATATTGTCTATCAGAACCGGTGCATGATGGTCTGATCAACCCAGTGTACTTGGTTCGCTCCCTACAAATTGAAGAACAGATGGCAACTCTAGAGGGGGTGAATAGAGTTTATAGCAATAATAGCCAATTAAAAAATCAACTCTTTCATAATCTAAAATTAATCAGAGTAAATGCGAAAATAAATAAGGAGCAAGAAAGCATACGCAAACACAGCCGATTTTAACCTGGTTTCCCTCGTGGAGTACTAGTCCAGGCCGGAGAACTCTAGCTCAGGATTAAATCCACTATTTATGAAATAGCAGTTACACCCCGTGCCTTTTCTTCAGAAGAGCACGTCAACTTCTTACAAAGGATCGCAGTGGCGATACTTAGAATTTTCCAAGCGACTTCTTGAACTCTTGCACAAGACTCCTAACTGAGAGATGCTGAGCACTCGAGACTTAGGAAGCTTGTGGCTAGTAGATAAAGAAGGGTATGGCTTATATTGAGCTTGAGAGAGAAGAGAAGAGAAGAGAAGATTGGATGAATAAAAATGAGAGAATTCTTGGCCTATTTATAGGGTTTTAACATGCAGAATTTGGCCAGAATTCTGGTAGGAATTTTCAAATATTTGGCCGTTGGACAACTAGCAACCAGCCAGCCCTAAAAATTAGGGTACTAATTTTTAGGGGACAGAGTTCGGCCCGAACTCTGTGTAGAGGCAGAGTTCGGCCCGAACTCTGTCTCCAGAGCACAGAATGGGTCCAAGGGTCCAATGGGCTGATTTTGGATGTGGAGCTTTATGGATTTGGATAGGTTATGGGTTGAGTCTCAAGAGCCCAGCATAACTCAGCTTACAATCATTCTAGACTCAATAAATATAAAAGTACAGACTCGAAAAATGACTTGCATTTGCAAAACTGAGCTGTCGTCTGGCTTGAGCTGGATGTAGTCGTCGTGTGTCGTATTGAATTATCACAAGTATTATTTAGTCAATGTTATCAATATTTGGTTGACTGTGACTTTGTGTCAACAATCTCCCCAATATTGATAATTGACAAAATAATAATTGTATATTCAATATCCATACCTGGACACATATAACGACATAGCTCCCCCATAATTAGTGCCGAGCTTAAGAATAGCTCCCCCATAAACAATGTTGTGAATCTTGTTGGCCTGTTAATAATATTCTCCAAAAAACACTTATAAACCAAACAGAACAGAATATACACATATCTCCCCCTTTTGGCATTTAGCAATATGAGATATATAAATAATAACTGGCAAACACACCCAAAAGAGAAGAAACTGCATATAAACTAAGATAATAACCAAGAGTCATAATGACATAGAAACTGATAATAGAACTGCCAAAGTCTCAAAAGCACAACTCATAATAAGTCTACTACAAAGCAAGTACAGAAAAGCAACTAAAGTAAAATGTATAAATCATAATCTAAGATCCTCAGTAGCAGCATCAAAAGTTGTCCATATCCATCATCGAGCATGAGAGGGCCCGGCGTCGTCTGAAGCATCAGTAAAGGAGCGACGTGGGTCTACAAATGCCGCATCCGGATCCATGTAGCGACGAACCCAAGGGTCATCGATACGGAATCCCTCACGACCGGGGTCTCGCTCCATAGAAATGGGCATAGAAGGATGGCGAGACATGGAATACCGAATATCATGTAGCGAGTTGCTGATAGCACTCATCTGTAAGGTGGTCCGATAATCTAGCTGAGTCCATCGATCGTCCTCCAAACTGAAACGATCTCGGAGCATAGTCTGAAGAGACTCGAGAGTGGCAGGAGGAGGAAGAGGATCCTGTCCGAGAGGAGGGGCATCTGGCTCATCATCAGAATGCTCAGATACAACCGGTGAGCCAACGGCCGCATGAAGCCTCCTTGCCTTAGAGAGGAAGGCAGGGGTAGGTAAGAATGGACACTCATCAAGCGGTACATGGAACGCACGAAAGATCATAGGAAGGTATAATGCATAAACCAAAGATCTTGGTTTCTTCCTACAGTTGATCATCCAATCCATCATTGTGCATGGAAGATTAAATGGAACATGGAAGTGGAGATGGTATAAGGCCGAGATCTCAAAATAAGTAACTTCATCGGCAGAACCTGCTTTGGGTAGAATGGTGTTGAAAATGATCCGATGAAGTTCATAGAAATAGGGATTGAGGAATTTAGAAAAAAGCTTACGAAGACGTGTGTTAGGGCTACACAAGTCGTCCTTAAAGCTTTCAAGTGAAATTCCTTCGGGAGATTGGAAGGATCTAGCTTCAACAAGCTTTTTCCAAGAATTTGGCTTTTGAAGTTCAAGATATTCGGCCAATTCAAAATCATGAAATGAGATATCAATTCCCGCAACTCGTGAATAAATATGAGTGTCATCATGGGTCAAGTTGCAGTAAAACATTTGAATGGCACTACGATAAATGACCGAATTTGTGGTAACAAGTTCATCAAGGCAAAGGTCATTAAAGAGTGCATCATGCTGTGAGAATATAGTAAAGTTGATAGGGTGTCCCGCAAACACCGAACGTGTCCAAAAATTACTAAACCAATTATTAGATACGTCTAGTGATATAAAAATTCGGTCATCAAAAGTGTTTGGATCAATGGGACGTGGAGGATTGAACAACGGATGGATTGGTGGTTGTTGTTCAATGGCCAGTGCAACGGGTGGTACAACGGGCGGTTCAACGGAAGGAGGAACATTCGACGAGGATGCGCCCTCGGTACGAAGTCTCTTTCCGCGGTTGAGCAAACGTGGAGCCATAACACAATAGATAATGAAAGAAATTAAGATATAGAAAAGTAAGGAATTATACCTCAAACTAGTGATGGACAATGAAAGAGAATTGAAAAATAAGACTTATCCTTGAGTTTGGGGAAGAATGGAGCACTAAAGAGGAGATATTAGGGTTAGGGTTTTGAGAGAATTGTGTTTTAGAAGGTGAAAAGGTGGTAAAAAAGAAAGAGAGGGAAGAGAAACCGAATATAGGGGAAGGGTTTCTCTTGGTCGGACCGAATCATGGCCATTGGATCTAATTCTTGATCAATGGCTGAGACTGTTCCCGGTTCTGGAACAGTCGGGCCGAATTCGGCCCGACCTCTGGTAGGAGCAGAGTTCGGCCCGAATTCCGGGTCCTGGTCACAGAACAGGAATCGGGCAGAAAAAGAAAAATATTGGTTAAGTAATAGACAAACCAATATATAATATGAGTATAGATAGGAAAGATCCAATTTGTAAACAAAAGAATAACAGATACTGAGTTTGAAGCAGCAATATGAAGTTGAAATCATAGTATTTCAGCATGTGATAAATAAAAATAAACCATATAATAAACAAGGAATCATATTATAATTTAATATCTTGAAGCTGCCATGGGTTAGCTGCAGGGGCCGGATCCCAGCTAGCGGTAGTCCTGAGGACTAGTGCACCGTGTCGCTTAGGCTTTTACGCCTTGTTGTCAGAAGGGCCCTTTCGGCTTGTACCCATAGCAAGTTCATCATAAGAGAATCACGATATATTCGATATTTACGCAGGTTGATTTTAATTTATAACAGCTTCATCCAAAATTCTAAGTTCACGACAAAAAAAATTGAAGCGCTCTTCGGATAATGGTTTTGTGAAGAAATCTGCTAACTGATGATCAGTGTCAATAAATTCTAAGTTAATCGTGCCATTTTGCTGATGATCACGCAAAAAGTGATGACGAATTTCAATGTGCTTTGTGCGTGAGTGACAAATGGGATTCTTAGTCAGATTTATAGCACTAGTGTTGTCACAAAAGATTGGAATGTGTATGAAAGATAAGTTGTAGTCTTCCAGGATTTGCTTCATCCATAGAATTTGTGCACAACAACGCCCAGCTGCTATGTATTCAGCTTCTGTTGTGGATAGTGCGACAGAGTTCTGCTTCTTGCTAAACTAAGAGACTAAAGCCTTTCCTAATAAATGACACATACCGCTTGTACTTTTACGGTCGACCTTGCATCCAGTGAAATCAGCATCAGAGTAACCAATGAGGTCAAATAATGTTGACTTGGGATACCATAGGCCACTGTAACCGTACCTTTAAGGTATCGAAAGATACGCTTAACCGCGGTCATGTGTGATTCCTTAGGATTTGCTTGATATCTAGCACACAGGCAAACGCTAAACATAATATCAGGGCGACTTACAGTAAGATAGAGTAGACTGCCTATCATACCTCGATACTTACGTTGATCTACGGGTTTGCCATTATCATCTGGTTCAAGTTTGGTTGAAATAGCCATAGGAGTGCTGATTGGTTTGACGTTGTCAAGGTCGAATTTCTTCAGCATGTCCTTTGTATACTTCAACTGACAGATGAAGGTTCCATTTGACATTTGTTTGACTTACAGCCCAAGAAAGTAGTTGAGCTCCCCCATCATGCTCATCTCAAACTCGGTCTGCATACACTTGGCAAAATCTTGACAAAGAGTTTCATCAGTAGAACCAAAAATTATATCATCTACATATATTTGTACTAAAAGAATAGTGTCTTTGAGAGATTTTATGAAAAGTGTAGTGTCAATTTTTCCTTTTGAAAAACCTTTCTCAAGCAAAAAATTGCTTAGCCGTTCATACGAAGCTCTAGGGGCTTGTTTGAGGCCATACAGCGCTTTCTTTAGCTTGAACACGTGGTCGGAAAATTTATGATTTTCAAAGCCAGGGGGTTGTTTTACATAAACTTCCTCCTTAATAAAATCATTCAAGAAAGCACTTTTAACATCCATTTGAAATAATTTGAAATTTTGAAAACTTGTAAATGCACAAAGCATCTGAATGGATTCTAATCTAGCAATAGGAGCATACGTCTCATCGTAGTCGATACCTTCCTCTTGGTTGTATCCTTGGGCTACTAGACGAGCTTTGTTGCGTGTGACTGAACCATCTTCATTTACTTTGTTTCTAAAAACCCATTTAGTACCAATAATCGAGTGATTAGCCGGTCTAGGAACGAGTTCCCATACTTGGCTCCTCTCGAATTGGTTGAGTTCCTCTTGCATAGTAGAAATCCAAAATTTATCATTGAAAGCTTCTAAAATATTTTTTGGCTCAATTTGTGAAATAAAGGCAGTGCTAGCAATAGAGTCTCTTAATGATGATCTAGTAGTTACTCCACGTGAAACCTCGTCGATTACCAAATTTTCTGGATGTGATGGCTTGAAAGAGAATTTCTTTGGCAAGCTCTCCAGAGAATTGGTTTCGGTTGTGGTGTTCATTGGAGTAGACGTTGATGGCTCAACATCATCATCAAGAGTAGATGATGCACTGTTATCTTCATCAAAAGTCACATTTGTAGACTCTTCCACAATTAATGAGCATTTGTTAAAAACTCTATATCCCTTGCTCTTGGCAGCATAGCCAAGGAAAATACCATCGTCAGCTTTGGCATCAAATTTGCCTAAGTTGTCTTTGGTGTTAAGGATAAAACATCTACAGCCAAAAACTCTAAAATAAGAAACATTTGGGGTTCTTCCAAACCAAAGCTCATAGGGTGTTTTCTTCGTAATAGGACGAATAAGTACCCTATTTAAAATGTGGCATGCTGTACTGACAGCTTCAGCCCAAAAGTATTTCGGAAGTAAAAACTTATTCAACATGACTCTAGCCATATCGCCAAGAGTCCTATTCTTCCGCTCCACAACACCATTTTGTTCAGGAGTTCTTGGACAAGAAAACTCATGATCAAAACCATTTGAATCACAAAACTTTTCAAAATCAGAATTTTCGAACTCGCCTCCATGATCACTTCGGATACGAGTAATCATGTAGCCTTTTTCGTTTTGAACTTTCTTAACAAAAATCTTGAAAACCGAAATAGCATTACTTTTATTTGCAAGAAAGAAAACCCAAGTAAATCTTGAAAAGTCATCAACAATAACAAAGGCATAGAGTTTTCCACCAAGGCTGGCTACTCTACTAGGGCCAAATAAATCCATATGGAGTAGTTGCAAGGGTCTAGTAGTGCTTACAAAGTTTATGGAATGAAAAGATGACTTGGTTGCCTTATTCAACTCACATTCGGTACATACGGTGTCACTTTTGAATGTGATGTCGGGCAAGCCTCTAACTAGCTTCTTGGTCGATAGCCTGGATATAGTATCCATATTGGCATGACCAAGACGCTGGTGCCATAGTAATCGTTCATCTTTATGAGCATATAGGCATCTACCTGCATTGTTAGTATTTCTAGACATATAAAAAATATAAATATTATCCTCTCTTACCCCTTCAAAAGCGATGTCTCCCATTGACCTATCATAAATAAGGCATTTATTTTGTCCAAAGTTAATGTCATATCCATGGTCAGCAAGATAACTAATGCTGAGCAGGTTATGCTTTAACTCGGTCACTAGACAGACATCCTTTATTACGGGAGAGGGAGGATAACCAATATTACCATTACTTATAATATAACCTTTTAGGTTGTTGCCGAAGGATACATATCCTTCTCTCTTCATCGATAGTGATGCAAAAAGATTTGCGTCTTCCGTCATATGTCGCGAGCATCCACTATTGAGAATCCACTTACTTTTAGTTGAGGATGGAAGGTCCACCTACATCAAGAGTAGATGTGACCTTTGGTACCCAAGTTCTTGAGGGTCCTAAAAAGTTAGTTTTTGGAAACCATGCATATTCTTTCTATCTACTAATCTTCTAATTCTACATTATGGTAAAATGTGTCCATGTAAACCACAATAAGTACATGTAGCATACTTATTTACATTAGGAGCATGCTGATGATGTCTATAAGCAGAGTAATGAGGAGAAGTGTGATAATATGTAGATTTAGCATGGTGATGATGACTATGTGGAGTGGCATGGTGATATTGTCTATATGGTATGGCATGATGATATTGTCTATATGGCATGACATGATGATTTCTATATGTAGAGTGATGTTGATTGTGTCTTTGTGCAACATGGTGATGATTGTATCTATGTGTAGCATGATGATTTTGTGACATATGATAATTATTTCTACGTGCATGTGGTTTGTGTCCTTTGTGAAAGTGTGTATATATGTAAGCATGGTTACGTATTGTAGGTGGATGACGTGGGTGACTAGTATGAGAAGTATCATGCTTTGTGTGTGTCTCATGATGTTGGGTTTGAGGTTGAGCAACCTGTTTTCCCAATTTAGTCTCTAGTTTCTTAGAGACAGCCTACAGTTCAGTAATCTTAGCATTCAAACCAAATATCTTAGTGATAGATATCTTGTGTTTACTCTTTTCTTCTGCAAGCTCCGTGTTGAGTGTTGTAATTTTTTGTGTTTGTTGTTCAATGCGTGTTTCGGCATCATGTAAGCTTATTTTAAGCTTAGATACCTCATCAGTGACATCCGTGGGTGAAGTGTCTCTAATATTATCAAGTAATAGAGAAAGTCTTTGAATTTTGACTTCATGACTTTTGATTTTGTCCTTGGCATGTTTGTATTTACCAATGACCTTTTTGTGATCATTAAGTAAATCGGTAAAAGCATCGCCAAGTTCATCAAAAGTGAAGTCGTCAAGAGTTTCGTTTGATACCATGTCGGACGTCGCCATTAGGCACACATTAGCCGTATCTTGAGGAGAGTCCTTTTCTTCCTCGGAGTCACTAGCTTCGCTTTCATGCCAAATGCTTGTGTTGGCATATTTCTTTGTGGACGTCTTCTTGTATGGCTTCTCATAGCGGTTGCTCTTCTTCAAGAATAGACAGTCTTTTTGGACGTGTCCAGTCTTCTTGCAACCGTAGTAGGTTGGCTCTTCTTCGCCATCTTCTTGTGATTCCTTCTTTCTTCGATTGAAGCGAAGGAATCTCTTGAAGTTGCGGACCATGAGAGCTTGATCATCATCTTCTGAGTTGTCGTCATCCGTCTCTTCGGGTTTAGCCCTCCATCGGAGAGCTTTGAGTGCGATCTCCTTAGCCTTAGGAGCAGGCTCTTCGAAGTCCTTAAGGTCAAGCTCATGACTCATTAGCTTTCCCATCAAGGTCTCCATGGACATGGTTGTGAGATCATTTCCTTCTATGATGGCTGTCACCTTAGGGTTCCAAATTTTTGGTAGCCCCCTAAGTAGCTTGCGAATCTTCTCGTGATTTGAATATTGCTTGCCGAGCGAAGACAGGGGGTTGATGATGTCGAGGAATCTTGTGAACATTTGCGTGATCGTCTCGTTTGGTTTCATCTTGAAAGCCTCGTATTCTTGAGTGAGACGGCTTATCTTTGATTCCTTGACTTGGGTGGTTCCTTCATGCGTCACTTCTAGAAGTCTCCATACTTCGTGAGATGTGGTGCATGTAGATACCCTGTTGAACTCATTCCTGTCTATAGTACAGAATAAAGCATTAATAGCTCTCGCGTCTAGACTTGCCTGTTACTTTTCCTCGTCAGAATATTTGTCATATGATTTCTCAACGAGATCAACATTGACAACTATTCTGGCGGGCTTTTTGTAACCGTCAGTGACGATAGTCCACAGGTCAAAGTCTAGCGACTTGAGATAAAAGCTCATCCTTGTTTTCCAATACGTGTAGTTAGTTCCATCAAATATGGGAGGCCTATGAGTGGACTGTCCTTCACCGTGATTGGAAATCAAGGATTGTGTGGTTGCCATAGATCAGCTCTAGGATGTAAGTCTTTGTAAAGAGAACAGAGCTCTGATACCAATTGAAGAACAGATTGCAACTCTAGAGGAGGGTGAATAGAGTTTATAGCAATAATAGCCAATTAAAAAATCAACTCTTTCACAATCTAAAATTAATCAGAGTAAATACAGAAATAAATAAGGAGCAAGAAAGCATACGCAAACACAGCCGATTTTAACCTGGTTTCCCTCGTGGAGGACTAGTCCAGGCCTGAGAACTCTAGCTCAGGATTAAATCTACTATTTGTGAAATAGTAGTTACACCCCGTGCCTTTTCTTCAGAAGAGCACGTTAACTTCTTACAATGGATCGCAGTGGCGATACTTGAAATTTTTCAAGCGACTTCTTGAACTCTTGCACAAGACTCCTAACTGAGAGATGCTGAGCACTCGAGACTTAGGAAGCTTGTGGCTAGTAGATAAAGAAGGGTATGGCTTATATTGAGCTTAAGAGAGAAGAGAAGAGAAGATTGGATGAATGAAAATAAGAGAATTCTTGGCCTATTTATACGATTTTAACAGGCAGAATTCGGCCAAAATTTTGGTAGGAAATTTCAAATATTTAGCCGTTGGACAACTAGCAACCAGCCAGCCCTAAAAATTAGGGTGCTGATTTTTAGGGGTCAGAGTTCGGCCCGAACTCTGTGTGGAGGTAGAGTTCGGCCCGAACTCTGTCTCCAGAGCACAGAATGGGTCCAAGGGTCCAATGGGCTGATTTTGGATGTGGAGCTTTATGGATTTGGATAGGTTATGGGTTGAGTCTCAAGAGCCCAGCATAACTCAGCTTACAATCATTCTAGACTCAATAAATATAAAAGTACAGACTCAAAAAATGACTTGCATTTGTAAAACTGAGCTGTCGTCTGGCTTGAGCTGGATGTAGTCGTCGTGTGTCGTATTGAATTATCACAAGTATTATTTAGTCAATGTTATCAATATTTGGTTGACTGTGACTTTGTGTTAAAACAAATTTTTATATAGAATGAGTTATAATTAACTTGTTCCCCAAAATATCATCTGCAAGTACGTTGACAATTCTTTTTTAACTGCCTGACCTATAACTTGTTTGAATCTATTCTAACATTATTCTATTTTCGTGCCAGTAAGGATGAACCTTCGAAGCGGACATGTTCCTACCTCGACGATCATATCTGGTGATACAGCCACTCAAGAGGGAGAGGTCCTACCAATGAGCTCGGGGACCCCGTATCAGCCAGGACAGTCGCAGACCACCTTGACCTCGTCGATGGTACAGCAGGGAACTCAAGTGCCACCAATCATCCAGGCTGGGCAGCTACCGAGGTACCAACCGAAGAGAATATACCACCACATCCACCATCATTCACTCAGCAGTATCCACCTCAGTACGAACCACAAATGTCTCCACCACCAGAGGATGGAAACCCTACTACACAATTCATGTATGCCATGATACATACTCAGTGGCAACAGGCTGAACTGATGAGGCAGAGCATGACGGAACCACTGACTAGGCCCCCACCTCCACCTCCGGTACTGGTACCAGCACCAGCTTTACGTCCATATGAGGGTTCTATTAAGGACTTCATGGATATGAACCCCAAGCCCTTCAGAGGTACCGAGGAACCACTAGAGGTCACCGCGTGGCTTATCAGCACGAAGAAGCTACTAAGGGCATCCCAGTAGCCAACAAATGATTGGATGACAGCAGTAGACTTGCTCTTAGAAGATAATGCCCATTATTGGTGGGAAGCCGAAGAAAGACGCTTGGGAGCCAATCAGACTTGGGAAGAGTTCTACAAACTCTTCAATGAGAGGTTCTTTCTTATCCATGTACGCGATGTCCTCTATGATCAGTTCCTTCACCTTAAGCAAGAAAACATGACCGTAGATGAGTACGATGCAGAATTCAGTCGACTGAGCAGATTCGGTGAGACACTGATTTCTACTGAGCAAGAAAGGGCCAAGAGATTTCATCAAGGATTGACACCAGAGCTCAAGAAGCATACTACAGTGCAGTCTAGAGTTTCTTATGCTGCAGTATTAGAAGAAGCTAGAAGCTAGGAACTCCTTGACAAAGAAGTACAATAGGCTCAGAGATGCCATATTCCAGCAACTGGGCCAAGTAACCTTATCCATGGTGGACCAATCAGACATTCTATGACAAAATAACCACCAAGGGCATCACCCTATGCAATTGATGAGCTTCTTCCATGTCGCTTCTGTCATAGAAAAGGTCATGTCATGAAGGATTATAGTCGAAGATTAGGATAATGCATGATTTGTGGCTCCAATCATCATAAAGCCCAAGACTGTACAGAACAACTAAAGGCAGCACAACAGAGGATACAAGGACCCGTAGCACATAAACCAGTAGCAGAGCCAAATCAACCACCATATGAAAGTTATCCTAGGGGATCACACTTAGCTGACCAATCAGCACAAGTTAGTCAGGCTGGACATGAGACAAATGGACAAAGGCATGGGCAAACATTTAGCATGGCTATGATAGGCACCCATCCTGAGGTTCGAGAGTTGGCAGGTATTATTTCATTTGCAACGTTTATTTTTTTTTAGACATGGCTTAGCGTTAGAATAACACATCCATTAGCTTGGTCAACATGCATAGCATAATACTTATCTTAGTATGAATTACTATTTATCAGCAACAGCCCATGTGCATTACTTTCGACACCATTAGAAATCTATTTCTAGCAGACTTATTACAAATAGTGATTTAGGAGTTAGTAGTTAGAGATCTTGCATAACATACCTTATAATTTAATACCCCATCAATAATTGTCTTGTGCTACAAAGAGTTAATCATTCAATTTTCTCGGTACGTGTATCATCCTGGCATCTCTCACCAATGAAAAAGCATAAAGATGACATGGGTAACCGTTTCACTATTGTTCGAAATTAAAGTGCGATATCTAACTTGACACATTTCCTCTAATCAGGCTAATAACCCAGTAGTTCACAAACGTCCACTTCTATCTGTAACACTATGGGTATACCTACTATGACTTTGATATTTAGAGCACAACATTAGTCTTTTTCTTCCAACAAATTTCATATACGAGACCTATACAATCCCACCTTCATCTCATATCATGTCCCACTCAAACATGTCTCATTCTACTCTATTTTTATGATACGACTTTCGGGTCAAAAGGCTAACTATAACCCTTACCATAATACCGATGAACATTTCGACTTCAATTAGAGACTCAATTTCGACTCAAATCTTTCGACCCAATATATGGTTGTGATCTACTCGAAGCTTACTACGCACATGTTACTAATATATTACTCAATGGAGTCCCCATGTGTTACTTAAACTAGAAAATCAAGAAAGACACATTTCAAACTTGCGACACATATTTAACCAACCCGAATCGGAATTAGCTAAACCACTTGAGCTAGAAACTGTTCCAGGTTGTCCTAATCTAATACGAAGGGTTTAGATTGATTCTACGAGATTTTGACCAGCCAATATAGATGAAACCCAAGATTCCTTCGATAGGAAATCTCTCCATACCATTTCGTCCCATTTATAATTCGAACAATACTATTCCAATCGTGTTACTGAAGCATGCATATATTTGTGCAATGTTGAATTGGTAAAAAAATTCCATTATAGAGTTATTGACCAAGAACATCATAGCGATATCTAGGCTTCCTTAGAGTCCGTGACTACGGTCAAAATGCCCAATATTCTCGTACCACACTTTAGAAATTATCCTTTCAGAACTCTTGTAACGATAATTTTTCATGGTTGGCCAACTTCTATAAGTTGGGTAGAGCCTTGACCCAAGAATACTCTATCTTATAAAATATGACGATAATTTGGATTCATGTGATAACCACATCCTCTTTTTTTTTAAACCAAGGTACGATTTTTCCATATGCTAGTGTCCTTTTCTTTCGCATTGTATTGAATACCCCTCCTATCATTAGCTTAATTTCGAGGACGAAATTTTCGTAAGTTGGGTAGAATGTAAACCCCCTTCCTAAGTTTTGCTATATTTTAAACTTATTTATGTATATTTTAATTACCTCTAATCATGTTATATTTTATTAGGTAAAAATTTTCGTATACATATGAGTATGTGCAAGTACTTTACTACTAAATAATAAATATCAATGATATTTGTTTTAAGATTTTAGACTTTATTTTAGTATTATATATACAACTTCTAGATATTTTTATTTTTTATTTAAAATAAATCTTGTATAATAATGATGATAATAATAATAATAATAATAATAATAATAATAATTCGATTGTTAATAAATTAGAAATTAGCCAATTATTACTTAGACAATGATTGTGTTAATCATTATGTACTTATTGAATACTGGTTTCATTAAGATTAAGTAATGAATGATTAATATTTGTAATCATTAATGTAATAATGAGTGGTTACTTTTGAAATGGCTAAGAATTATTTGAAATGGCTAATACTATTGTGTAACTATTGATATTATTAATAAGGATTGTTTTACATGTATATCCAGGACTTGAAACGGACTGTGTTCCCAACACCACCCTTTTGTATAGATATTATTGTACAAATTAACAAATAGCAATTTTAGTAGTTGTCCGGTGCTAACATATGCATTGGTGCATGGCACCAAAAAAAAGGGGGGGACTCGGGAGCACCACTACACCCCTGTTTTATTATGAAAGGGAGCATGACCCCCTATAACCAATGACCCAGACCCCCTTCTCTCTTATATATAAGTAAATAGAGGCGACAGTTGAATTAGACCCCCTCCCCGATCCACATATAAATATATATTTGGTATAAAAAAAAACCCTTAAATCCCTAACCTTGCGACCTCCCGCCAACCAAGCCAACCCCTATGCCTCCTTCGAAGCGCCGCGAACAGTCACACCTGCAGAGGTCAGCCACGCGCACGCTGTACAGTAGCAGCGGCAACTTGCTCAGGTACCGTATTCACCCTCGATTTTCTTTCAAAATGCTTAACCATTTCGCGATCTGTAAATTTCTACAGAGATCCTAATTGGCCCTCTACCAAGCCTACTAAATATAATAATTTAGTTTGGCCAGAGCAGCTCGTAAAAAAAAAATCCTGAAAGTTTAGGAAAAGTTATTGTCGTAAGGACAGATTTACACGAGTCGAAGCCCCTGTTTAGCATTGATTCCCAACCAGTATATCAAAAATTTTAAAATCGGTTTGAAGAGTTTAATAGCCAACCTGAACATGAAAAAAAATCAACTATTAGATTTTATCATAGATTATTGTACACTGTTTAATTTCAGTTCCAATATAGGAAAATTTTCAATTTTGAAAAAAAATTGTAAAAATTCGATACGGCGTGTGCCCCAAAAAACCAAGCAACGTGGTCACGTGCTATACGCATCGAAAGGCGTGTATGGACGTTGCTAACGTGTGGGAATTGACGAAACTCAGTTTCGTCGTGTGTGTGCGACAAAATCAGTCTGTATCCGTCAAGATACCCCCGTATCGATCCTTTGTAAACTTGGCCATTATTTCGTGCACGTTCGTCGAATCGGCACGAAACTTACGCCATCTTGACCGTATTATTTTTTGGTCCTGTATGCCAAGTTTGGTCCGATTTTAAGAAGGTTGATCGGAACGCCAAATTGGCGGGCCCGCAACCCGACCTAACGGGCGATTTTGTGCACGGCTCATCGGAATCCAAAATTGGACATACCATTGGTTTCGTCTCCTCAAATCGGATACGTAGACATGTAGTTTGACGAATTTCGAGAGCATAGACATTGGCATGCGTTTCGGTGCAAAACGGGTCCAACGGCGGACATCGTTTTGATCCAAAATTTCGATTTTGCCCTTGTTCCAGAATTAGATTTTTGGACAGACGTTTCCTAGACAAATATTTTATACCAAACACGTTCGTGATATTTGTTTCAGCATCCGAAACTTCTTGTGGATTTTGACTTTCGTGCTGACGATTCTAATTGTTGGATTTTGCTGCTTCTCGCACCACCCACATGAAAGATAACTTGCCATATTTACTATTTATAATTAGATGCATCTTTATTTATTTATTTAATGCAAATTTATTATCTGTTTTCAGTTAGATCCATTACTTGCTATTTTTAGTTCACTTTATTTTGCTTTCAGCTATTTTTTTTCTTCTTGCTTTTTGTATGCATATGGACCTAGTCTTAGCGAGCTACCTTCTGTTAGTGACCTTGGGAGGGAGAATATAGTTAAATGTATGGGCTACCAAAAATTCAAAAGCTATAGTAACTGCGTACTACGGTAGTCGAGTCGCGAGGGTCACTAGCCTCGAGCTATGTGGACTGATGGGTCACATGGGCCGCTAGCCTCGAGTTATGCCGACGGATAGTATTGGTACTTGACGTGTGCGTGTTGTGAGTTATTACCTTGTCCTGGGGGAGTCAGCCTTCACCTGCCCATACATCGAGATGTCTTTTAAATTGCCTACTAGAAAGGTTAGGAGACCGTAGTCAATTTCATGTCCCAGTCATGGCATGGGGAAATGTCACACTGCGGAATAGTGTGTTACCCCTTGTCCTTGTTTGGTTGAAGGGGAAGCCCACTATTTTGATGTTGGGATATTGAGCCGTGTTATGGTTTGGACACTTTACTTTATCTTTATTTTATGGTGCATTTATATCCAGATCATATGGCATGTTCTTCATGTATCTTGCTACGTCCCTCTGAGGACCTGGTGATATCTCCAGGTATGGACGATTTCCCGCAGGAGTATGGCTCAACACTGGATCCTTCATACCTTGATGACGAGGCATCTTCCGCTAATATCTAGATTCATGTTGTTCTTTGAGACTCATAGTAGACATCTACTTTATTTGAGATTATTTTTTATAGCTGTTTGGTGTGGGCATGTCCACCCGGCTATCTTTTGACTCACTCATTTATTCTATTTAGATTTCTTATATCTTCTGTATCTGCTGTGGATGACATATAGTTTACTGATTTTCTGGTCTACGAATATATTATTACAGCTTATGTATATGTACGAGGATTCCATATATTGGAGTATTCATCGTATATATGTAGCTGGCATGTCTACGTACTTGGCCCTAAGTAATTTGGGACTGGGGCGTTACAAGAAGAATCAAAGCCACGCAACTTAAGCTATGATTCCCCCAGGCCATCACTGGATGTAATGACATCTTGATCTTTTTTGTGCCAGAATTCAAATTTGGGAGCGTACAAGATACGCCTCAGGCTATATCTTGTTGGGTGGAACATCCGGCTCTCAAGTTCCGCTCCATCCTTTCTGCCGTTCATGGGCGTTGTGACATACCCGAGCGTAGGAAGCTTTGGGATGATCTATTGGCATTACCCAACCACAGTCTTCCATGGTTATGCTGCGGAGACTTCAACACGGTGTCCTGCAGAGAGGAGAAATCCGGCGGCCGCCCACCCCCGCAGCCAGCGATGGACGATTTCAACAATTTCATCTTCAATGGAAACTTAACCCCCACCCCCTTCCACGGCAGCGAATTCACCTGGTGCAACATACAGGAGGGTCATCGACGGCAGTACTTCCGTTTGGATCGGGCGATGATCAACGACAGCTGGTCAGACATGTTCCTGATCACTAACCTCTCTCATCTTAACTCCACTGAATCGGATCACTCTCCTCTTTTCATCATGATCAGCAACAACCACACCTTCACCGAAAAGCCTTTCCGCTTCTTCATCTTCTGGCGCCACCACCCTCAATTCCAGAACGTCGTTGCCTCCGTTTGGACCTCTGTATCGGATCTTGACCCCCTTGCTCGGATGGCGGCCAAAATGAAAGCCACTCGCAAGGCTTTAACGTCCTGGAGCAAAAAGGCTTTCGGAGACATCTTCTAGGAGATTAAGGCAGCGGAGGACGACATCACCCGTGCCGAGTCCGCGTTTTCTACTAACAGATCTCCGGCCGCCCGTGCCTCGCTCAATCTTGCCAGAGCGTTTCTTAAATCCAGGCTGAAAGTGGAAACGAATTTCTGGAGGCAAAAAGCTAGATTGACCTGGGATAATGATGGTGACCGTAATACCAAGTTCTTTCATGCGTGTGTCAAAGGCCGCAGAAACAAATTAAAACTTTACCGGATTTATGCCGAAAATGGGGTCATGGTGGACGATCAGGATGGTATTCAGTCTGCGGCCGAGAACTTCTATTCGAACCTCTTCACTAAAGAGCTTGTCATGAAAGACGCCGTACTCCTGTCCGAAATCCCACCCCTCATCAGCGACAGCGAGTATAAGACCCTGGTGGTCACTCCATCGGACGAGGAGGTCAAGGCGGTTGTCTGGTCCATCAATGAACACAGTGCTCTGGGGCCGGACGGATTCAATGGGGAATTTTTTAGAACTTGTTGGGACATATTAAAAAGCAACTTATTGGAGGCCACTTTAGCCTTCTTTCAAGAGGCGAGATACCCTAATTCCATCTCTTGTGCCGACAACATCCTTATCCCCAAGAAAGACAACTCGAAAACCTTTAAAGACTTCTTCCCTATCAGCCTTTGCACCTTCACCAACAAGATTATATCGAAGATCGTTGCCAGCCAGATGTCCAATCTCCTCTCCAAGATCATATCCGAAGAACAAAGCGGATTTTTTAAAGGCCGCAACATCACTGACAACATTCTCCTTGCCCAAGAGATGATCACTTGTATGAAGTTCCCGTCTAGAGGAGGAATGTTGCCATCAAACTGGACATAGAGAAGGCTTACGACCGCCTCGACTGGCAATTCACGATCTGGGTCTTTAGGGCTTTCGGATTCTCCGAATCTTGGATCGATATCATATTCAGATCTATCAGCAATTCTTGGTTTTCCACAGTTATCAATGGCCAGGTAGCAGCGTTCTTCCGATCTACGCGTGAGGTTAGACAGGAGGACCCCTCTCTTCTACTATTTTCATCATCGCGGCAGAAGCTCTCAGCAGAAGCCTCAATAGCATGTCCAGAATGTCTAATTTCTACCACTTTTACACCACGACTAGCTGTCCACTCATCACACACCTGGCGTACGCCAACGATATCCTTATCTTCTTTTCTGGAGACAGCGGATCGATCGAGGTGGTGCTGAATACGATCGTGAGATACACCTCATGCTTCGGCCAGCGTGTCAATAACAATAAGAGCGTCATCTACACCCATCACAAAGTTGACAGATCCCGCTCAGTCCTGCTCTCCAACTTAACCTCGTTCAGTACGGCATACCCTCCTTTCCATTACTTGGGATGTCCGCTGGTGTACGGTAGGTGTAACTCGGGTATATACGAGGAACTAGTAGACAAAATTTGTAAACAGATTGCAGGTTGGCACAACGCAACCTTATCTCCGGGAGGCAAGCTGACCCTCATCAAACATGTTCTCTCCTCAATCCCGCTTTACTCCCTGGCCGTCTACTCCCCTCCCAAGAAGGTCCTATACGCCCTCGAATCCCTCTTCGCCAAGTTCTTCTGGGGACAACACGATGGCAAAGATAAACACCACTGGGCCGGGTGGGATACTATAGCCAAACCGACCGAAGAAGGAGGTCTAGGATTCCACAGACTGGCCCACATCGTTGACGCCTGCTCCATAAAGCTGTGGTGGAGGCTTCGTACAAAAAACTCGATATGGACAAGGTTCATGAGAGCTAGATACTCTATATTTTCTTATCTGTCGGAGGCGGTCACCAACAACAAATTTTCAGCGTCATGGCAGCGAATAATTCGGGCACGTAACATCGCAGAACCTTTCATCCGTCTTCAGTTGGGCGACGGTCACTCATCCACAAACATAGAACGGTGGTTAGAAGAAGACACCTTACAGCCCAACAGAAGAACCCCACGGGGATGCGTTATTAGGGACCTTTGGGAGATCAATTCCGGATGGAATTGGAGAAGGGTCAGAGATTGGTTTGGTCAACAGGTGGCCGACGGCCTTCTTGCCACCAACCTATGGGTCTCTGACATGTCCGACACATGGAGATGGTCCCCTAACCCAAGTGGGACTTTTACGCTGGCTTCAGCCAGAATAGTGGCCGGAGGCAGAGGCGTGCGGAACACCACGTCTGCCAAGTTTTGGCAGTCTGCCAAGTTTTGGCAGTCTTGCATACCCATCAAATAGTCCATCCGCATATGGCGAGCACTTTGCCGGAAGCTGCCAAAGGACGACCACATCAGATCTATTGATTTCAGCCTCACGTCGAGATGCCACTGCTGCGTGGAGCACACATCAGAATCGGCAGAGCACGTCCTTTTTTCTGGAGAGCTGGCGACTCAGATTTGGTGCAATCTTCATAATAGACTTAATCTGGTTCACTCGGCTGGGGGCTCAACGATCTCCTGGCCAGCTAGAGCTGCTCCCACGGACATTAAATTATCGCGGTCGCCGATATTTGGGTATTATGGAAGAACATGAACAAATTCAGATATGAAGGCCGCCAACTCTGTCCGCCAAAATTGCACAAAGAGGTTATCAAACAAATTCTCAAAGCTAGGAGGTGCTGCTCTCACGCCTCCAATACTTTCTGGGAGGCCCTGACTTAGGCCATCCTCCGAGTTTCTTGCGCCTTCCCGGTCGGCAGACGAAGAGATCCTGTCTTATTTTGTGCGCGTCTCTCGCTGCTCGTTTTTTTGTTCCTCTTGTCACGTTGAGCGCGCTTACTTGTATAGGCTTCAGCATTTTGCGCCTATTACTTCAATAAGGTCTTGGTTTGATTTAAATATATATATATACAATTTTTTTGAAATTATATATATATATACATACATATATATATATATATATATATATATATATATATATAATATATATAATATATATAATATATATATATATATAATTTCAAAAAAATTTGCATATATATATATTTAAGAAAAAATATATATATATTTAAGAAGAAGAGACTATTATTGATGTATAAGGCGCAAAATGCTGAAGCCTATACAAGTAAACGCGTCACGCGCGAAAGACGACAAGAAAAGAGAAAGCATCAAACACAAATGTAGCCCACAACACGGCTGGTAGACCAAGTCTCAAAAGGTTAGACGCTGGAAGCCAGAGCCTTCCAAAAGTGTGCCCCAAAATCAGCGGTCGTCACCGGCCCAAGAAAGACCTGCGCACGATATGCGGTACCCCGATCAAACCAGGGATTCCCAAAAGCTATGCAAGGTGTGAGAGCAGCGGCTTTTTCTTTTGTAGATTTATCGAATGACCTCTCTGTACAATTGTTGGGGCAGAAGCTGAAGGCCCTCGTATCTGTACTTGTTTCTGTTCTTCCATAAGACCCAAACTGTGGCGGCAGCGACGATCTGATGCCCGTGAGACGAGTTCCAACGGGCCAGCAGATCGTTGATGCCTCCTGTCACGGGGACAATCCTGAATGTATTGTGTAGGTTCGACCAAATTTGAGTGTCTAGTTCACCAGAGAGGAGGACGTTATCGGCAAATTCCGATTGGTGTGCCACACAAAAGTGGCATCTGGACGCAAGGCTAAATCCGAAGGAGTTGATTGCGTCATCAGTAGGCAGTTTCTGCCAAGTGGCATGCTAGATGAGAATAGACCATTTGGAGGGTATATATGTCTGCCAAAACTTGGCAGAAGGGGAGGTCGTTTCGTGGATGCCTCTGGCGACAGTTGTGGCGGACGCTAGAGTGAAGATTCCACCCGGGTTAGGGGACCATCTAAGCTCGTCAGGCGCGTCATTGATCGACAGTTCAGAGGCTTCCAGGCTCGCCAAAGCCTCTGGGCCAAGCCAGACTCTAACTCTATCCCAATTCCATCCTAAAACATCCTTATCCCATAAATCTCGGATCTCGCACAGCGGCGGTGTCAGGTTATTGGGCCTGAGGATGTCTTTCCCCAACCAGCGTTCCTTACACGCCTGTGAACGTCCGTTACCCAATTATAAATGTAAAAGCGGTTCAGCAAGGTTTCGATCGCGGATGATGAGCCGCCACGACGCGAACGATCTGTTGTTGGCAGATGCCTCTGTCAAATGGCAGAATCTGGAGTATCTAGCTCTCATGAACCTGGTCCAGATTGAGCTTTCAATGCAAAGTTTCTACCACAATTTCACGGAGTGTGCATCTACAATATGGGCAAGTCTGTAGAAGCCCAAACCACCCTCATCAGTAGGTTTAGCCATAGTGTCCCAACTGGTCCAGTGGTGTTTGTCCTTGCCCTTGTTGTGACCCCAAAAAAATTGGCGAGGAGGGATTCAATTGAGTGGAGCACTTTGATAGGAGGCGAGCACACGGCTAGGGTGTATAGAGGGATGGAGGAGAGTATGTGCTTTATAAGTATCATCTTCACCCCGGGGGATAGGGTGGTGTTGTGCCAACCCCCAATTTTCTTGCGAATCTTGCCCACCATGTGAATGTAGATGCCTGAGTTCGCTTTCCCGTACACCAGCGGGCAACCTAAGTAAAGGAAAGGCGGGTATACTGTAGAGAAGGAGGTCATAAAGGATAGCATAGTCGAGTGGGTTCTATCAACTTTGTGATGTGTGTAGATCATGCTTTTACTGTTGTTAACTCTTTGTCCAGAACATCTAGAATAATTAGAAAGAGTCCTTTGAACCACCTCAATGGATCCAATGTCGCCTGCGGAGAAAATAAGGATGTCGTCCGCGTACGCGAGGTGAGTTATAAGAGGGCAACCAGTCGTTGTGTGAAAGTAA
Organism: Iris pallida; assembly: GCA_029216955.1. Taxonomy (NCBI): domain Eukaryota; kingdom Viridiplantae; phylum Streptophyta; class Magnoliopsida; order Asparagales; family Iridaceae; genus Iris; species Iris pallida. Next base: position 2,279,623 of record JANAVB010034418.1, read on the forward strand.
TGGAATCCAGGAGACCTAGGCATTCTTTTGAGGTTTCTGCTGAGCGCTTCGGCCGTGACGATGAAAATGGTGGAGGAAAGGGGGTCTCCCTGTCTGACCCTGCGGGTAGCTCTAAAGAAGCCTCTCGCTTGCCCGTTGATCACCGTAGAGAACTAAGAGTTGTTGATGGATCTAAAGAGGATATCGATCAAAGGTTCGGAAAATCCGAAGGCTCTGAAAACCCAGATCATGAATTGCCAGTAGAGGCGGTCGTATGTATTTTTTATGACCAGTTTGATGGCGACATTTTCCCCCTAGACAAAAATTTCATGCAAGTGATCATTTCTTGGGCCAGTAATATGTTATCGGTGATATTGCGCCCTTTAACGAATCTGCATTGCTCATTGGAGTTGATCTTGGGAAGGAGATCAGACGTCCTGGCGGTAATAATCTTAGATATAATTTTGTTGGTGAAAGTGCAGAGGCTGATCGATCTAAAGTCTTTAAACGTCTCCGGGTTGTCTTTCTTGGGTATGAGGATGATATAGGCGCAAGATATAGATTTCGGATATCTAGCCCCTTGAAAGAACACCGTTGTGGCCTCCAAGAGGTCAAACTGGATGATGCCCCAGTACGTTCTGAAGAAGATGCCGTTGAAACCGTCAGGTCCCGGGGCACTGTGCGCATTAATGGACCACACTGCAGCTTTAACCTCTTCCGTATTGGGGGAAGTAGTAAGGAGATCGTTGTCCATGTCGTTGATCAGGGTTGGGATCTCGGACTGGAAACCCTCGTCTTTGACCATGGCTTCTTTAGCAAACATGTTGGAGAAGTAGTTAGTTGCAGCATCCTGAATGCTCTTCTGTTCGTCTAGCAGGTTGTCGGTCCCGTCGTTGATTTGATGTATTCTAAGAGAGCTTCTGCGGCCTTTGACGCACTTGTGAAAGAATGCAGAATTTTGGTCCCCCTCCGTGTCCTAGGTTAATCTGGCCTTTTGTTTCCAGAATTCCGTTTCAACCTTGATCCTGGACTTAAGAATGACCTTTGCGAGATTAAGAAAGGCGCGGGCCTCTGGGGACCCGACGATGGCGAATGCGCTCTCCGCACGATATATATATATATATATATATATATATATATATATATATATATATATATATATATATATATTTGAAAACTAAATTATAATTTCAAAAAATTTAGAAAATTAAATTGTTTAAGAAATCTAAATGTAAAATATTTGAACTATATCATAAAAAAATTATTTTACGTGCAACGTACGTAAATTAAATATACTAGTAAATACACGTGCTTTGCACGTATAATAATAATATTATCCAATTATAGTCAAATATTTCTTCTAACTCGTGTGGTCAAGGTGCGAGGGACTTTTCTTGTTTGGTTGAATTTGATTTCCCATATTAATAAATTTAAATTTTTTTCAACACTTGTTACATAATTTTTTAAAATAAAATGGACCGTGATATAATGACAGCTTAGACGGCTAACTTTTGAGCCATTTTGAAGCGTCATTATATTGTGGAAGTTATCCCCTCTTTTATTCACATACATCCATAATAAATAATAATTAATTTTTAGTTAACTTTTACAATTCTTTATATATATATATATATATATATATATATATATATATATATATATATATATATATATATATATATATATATATATATATATATATATATATTGAAATAAGGTAATTTTGGCGAATGCTCCCACCGGAAATCGATCTCCTGACCACTCGGGCTGTATGCCTCATCACTACCAACATGCCACAAACCGTGTGCACACACACCAAAGGACAGCATTTTGGGTTTATTCTGAGCATTCGGATTACGATAGGTAGATCCTCTGTCTCCGTACTTGTTTACATTAGTGATGGAGTACTTTACTTATATGTTGGATGTCGCATCACATGTATCATATTCAACCATTATTTAGGAGGACCTTTCCACATATCTATCACCTTATCTATGCAGACAATATTTTAGTTTTTATGGTACCTAATAAGGGGAGTCTGGCTACGCTTTCCAGGATTATGGGGGAGTTTAGTAGGCTGTCAGGGCTACATCTGGATGTGGACAAGAGTAAGGTTTACTTTAATGCCCTATGCACTTTGAAAGAGGAGCACAATAGTGTTGGAAGTGGAGAAAGGAAACATGCGAGGGACATGGAGTGTGCTAGCCTGGTGGAGTTTACGCAGGAGAGGGTAGAGGGGTGGCAGGCCCAAAACCTTTCTTTTGGTGGCTGTATAGAGTTTGTACATTCAATAGTTACTTCTTTAGCAATGTATTGGTTGCATGCAATTATGTTACCTAGTGCTACCATAAGTAAAGTGGAAAATATTTGTGCAAACTTCATTTGGAGAGGAGGATTGCATGCTATTATACGGGAGCAACTATGTCATCAACAGAAGGAGGGAGGAGCTAGGTTGCGGTCATTGTAGACTTTGAGAGCAGTATTGGGTATGAAACTCATATGGAAATTTATACAGGGTGAGCCATTCTGGTGCGTAATAGTACTTGAAGGGAAGGAATTTCTGGAACTACAGGTACAATAACAATGATTCAGTCACATTTAAGTGTCTGTTATAGCATCATAACACCATGAAATCGGCTATTACAAGGGTGATACTTGATGGAAAATCCGGTGATCTTTTGTTAGACCCATGGATTCAGCATAAAAGTCTATTTGACTTCAGTATGAATCTCATGTCTAGGGGC